>CAUYPK010072565.1:0-81947 GCA_963574355.1 Loris lydekkerianus | reverse complement strand
TCGCTTAATGACATCATATAGTAATAGGCTAAATAGAATAAAAAAATTAAAAGTAGAAAAAAATGAACAGCATCAATGTATAGAGTACAAAATTCTCCATCGATCAATATATACCACGACACAGTAGAATAAATATTTATTAAGATATGGAGCTACAAAAACACGTGACATTAAAACGGACAAAACTTTTGAAACAACCTAATAGCTGAGGCCCCTGATAAGCCATGAGCTTGCCCTCAAACTTGCTCATGTGTACACAATGGGGGCTAGTTCCTTCCCTGAGTCTCTGACTGAGAAGCCACAGATCATAGTTTGACCACACTTAGCTCCTCTCTTTTGGTAGCTTCCCTCCTTAGCCAGGCAGGTGGAAGGAAGTGTGGCAGGGAGGGGGTGCTTGGGGTTCCTCTTCTGGATCACCTGCTAGATGTCTCTGGAGGTATAGCATTTCTAACCCCCAAGTCTGAAATCCTAAATTCTCCATGAATGCTTCCTTTCAGTGCTAAAGGAGTTTTGGATTAGGGAGCATTTGGATTTTGGATTTTTGTATTTGGGATGCTCAATCTTTGCTAATAGATGTTGCAGCACTGGCAAGCTCTTGGTCTTGAATTTTGAGAAAGAGGCAGCTGCCATCATCACACCTGACTTCAACTCAGGGGCCAAGCCACACACACGTGACCTTGTTTCTCCACTTCTGATTCTCAGAATTATTCACTTCCTTCCTCTTTCACTCTCTTTTCAATCTAGTGGCACCATCAGGGACTTGGTTTTGCCCTTATTCTCATCCTACCCACCTGTTTATGGGGAAGGTTCCAGGGCCCCAAGGCTGTTATAGGCCTGTAGTGTCCATAGCATCCCTTGAGCTTGCTCAAGAGATGGGCTCAACCAGTGTTTGAAAGGAAAGAAAAAGGACATTGAGGAGATTTGAGCCAGCTTTCTCATTTAGAACATCCTGGCTGACCAAGTGATTCCTGAACTCTCCAGAAACTTTATAACGCGGCAATCAGTTAATTTTGCAAAAGTGTTATTGAATGTGATTTAGGGAGTTACCACAGAAATGCAGATTCATTTTTTATAAACTCCCCAAATCTCACCCATTGTGTCTCATGTACCTTGGGTCTTCTAGTGGCCTATGGCCATCTTTTAGGAGATCTACCTGCATGAAGACTTGGTGGATTCCTAGGGGATCCTGCCTTTGTAGGGGATTAGCCGAGTGGGCAGTCAGCTCACATGAGGCTGGATGAGTAAATAGACGGTGCTAGTTTGGCTGTGTAAAGTTAGGATCACGTAAGGAAGCAAAGCAAACTCCCCAGATCCTAGATTAGGCATCTGTTATATGATGGTACCACTTTCTAAGGTGATATTTGTGATGGTTAATTTCAGGTATCAATGTGGTAGGCTATCGTACCTAGTTGTTAGGTCAAACATAAGTCTAGAAGTTTTGCTGAAGGTTTTAAATATGTATTTAACATGTGAATTGGTAGAGTTACCCTCTATAATAGGGGTTGACCTCATCCAATCAGCCTTAAGGGAAAAGATCTTGAAGAAGAGGGCATTCTGCCTCCGGCAGATTCAAGCTGCAACATCACCTCTTCCCTGGGTCTCCAGCCTTCTGTGGACATGTAACCCCTGTGATGTCATGAGTCAATCTCAATCTCAGGAGTCAATTTCAATCTTTCTCTGTCTCTCAACATCCGCCCTCCCCCCCATTGGTTCTGTTTCTCTGGAGAACCCTTAGTAATACAGTTGTGGGTGGAGGAAATGATGGCTTTGGGGAATGAGTTTGGGGGATGAGTTTGGGGGATAGAAAGGTTGAAGTGTTTGGGACATTGGATAAGTTTCCTGGGGGTAGAGGCTTTCTCGTGCCCAGAGTGAAGAGGTTTTAGACCTCAAAGATGGATTCGGAGACCAGCAGTGTACATGTGGTAGCTGACGCTGCAAGTGCAGACAAGCTACTCCAGAGAGATTAGGTAGCAGGGACTGAGGATGTGAGGACAGAGCTATGAACCCATGTCATAAATGGCAGAGAAAGATGAACCAGCAGATGAGACAGGAAAGGAGCTCACAGAGAGATGAAGGAAAAGCAGGAATGCTATCGCCCCTGACAGGGGACAAGGGTTTTTGGAGAAAGTGGTTGAAAGAGTCAAAGAGCACTTAAATGTCATGAGCATTGAGTCTGAACCATTGTTGGTGACTTGGTTGAGTGTGGGTTTTGCACAGGAGTGGGGGACGTCCAGAGATGTGTTTTCAACAGATTTTGCTGGGAAGGAATGGAATGGAATGGAGATAGTGTTGCAATTGGAGGTGGGTGTGAGAAAGAGAGGGGTCTTGCTGCATTCTTTCCTTTTTGTTCCCCCAAATGGTGAGACTTGACTGTGTTTAAATGTTGATGCAAAGGATGTCAATGAGGAATGAGTAGGCTGAGGTCTGAGTGGTTGAAGGTCATCACCGATACCTTCTGATCAGACTTTTCTAAGAACAAATGATAATTTCTACTTACATGTTGGAAGTTTTCCAGAGTGACAAGTTTGATCTGAGGAGATAATTCACTCGGTGACTCTTCGGTGCCATGCAGAAACCAAACTGCTTTTCCTATCCCGCAGAGGACATATATTATTAAGATTCCAATATGTTTTTTCATTTCACAAGTCTTTTTTTCTTTTCTTCAGCATCTAAAGTTAGACCTCAGGTGTACAGAATGGGAAAAATCGTAATTCTTTGTTCATAAATTTCTTTCATAATTGGTCCATATTTGTTCTGCTTTTAGTTATTATTTAGCTAATCTATATAGTATGATCACTCCTATGAATGCACCTGAACCCCAAAGCAAGGCCTCTGACAATAACCTGCATTTAACCCTTCAGCATCTGCTCCACCTGCCTCTCCCCTAACTTGGGCAAACATCATCCAGAATGCAGTTCCACATTTCCTTGCATTCTTTTTTATTTCCTTTAAAGCATCTATGTGTAGTCCTTATGTGTGCTTTTAAAATTTTAGTTGTTTTTAATTTAATTTCCTAGAATTTGTGACTGTATTTTTAACATATCCTTTTTGTTGTGGGTGGCTGTTACCTATTCCACATGACCACTGCGTAATATTTTATCACATGACCAGACCACTGTGGGAGGCAGAATAGTAAAATGGCTGTTGAGATCCCAGAGCCCTAGTTAGTGAACACACAGCTTATTCAATGAAGTGCTAATTTAAGTGATGCTGTGATAGGATTTTTGCAGGTGTAATTAAGGTCTAAAATCTTTAAAAAGGCAGCTTGACCTCATCACGTGAGCCCCAATCCTGAGTCTAAAGTCAGAGACAGGGAAGTCAGACATCCAAAGCAGTGGTGAAATTCCCCTGCTAGCCTCACAGAAGAAAGCTGCTATGTTATGGAGAGGGCCATGTGGCCAGCTACCTGTGGAAGATAAGAATGGCCTGGGCTGACAGCCAGAGAGAGACCAGAGAGGTACTCCTTCAACTGCTGGGAACTGCTTACATGAATTGACACCCCCCACCAGGAAATATTCAAGGTCTTTGCTTATATTGAGTTCTATCTTAATTACATTGTGACTGGAAAATTTGATGTATGTGATAGCCATACTTTGAAATTTGTTTAGGTTTTTTAGTGGCCTATGACATGATAGATTTTTGTATATATTTGATATTGCTTAAAAAAAATACTTTAACTCTAGGATGCATAACACTCTATATTCATTAGGTAAAGTTCAGATCTTTTGTATTCTTGCTGATTGTAATATTTTCATTTATTTGACTCATCAAGACTGGGAATAGTGTGTTGAAATCTCCCACTGGGAAGCTGGATTTATCAATTTCCCCCTACATTTCTATCACTCTTTGCTTTATATATTCTCGGGAAATTAAACCTTTTGTAATTTTCAGGGACTCTCTCCATCCTTACTGATATATTTTTTCTTTTTTCAAATCTCATGAGAGGATTTTTCTTTTTCTTTTTTGTCTGATCTATCCTATATAGCATGACTGATCATCCTGGTTTGCCTAAGAAAATTCTGGTTTATTTTCTTGTCCTAATATTATTCTTTATAATACCTTTTATTTACAAAGTTATTCTGATTTAGATAATTACATGTAGTTATCTTAATGTTATATGATATTAATATAGCAACATTAATATTGCTGGTCTAGACTTTAGGTCTGCGCAATTGTAAACATGTTTTTCCTTGTTCTTTGGCCTTAGAATTTTTTTTTAATTAATTAATTAATTTATTTATTTTTATTGGTCAGATAAGAAGGGTCAATATTCTTTTTATTTTATTTATTTATTTATTTATTTGCCTTAGAATTTTAAGAAAGACAGCTACTAACTTTTCAAAGACTTTTAATCATTTTTATTTCTGTTTCTTACAGCAACTCCTTGATTTGTTTCTCTACTTATTCATTCTCTACTTATTCGAGGCCTTGTATTACTGAAGATATTTGTTTCATCTCATGATATTTGAACAGCAGTTGGCGAGATATATTTCCAGTTTCTAAAGTCTTTTCCCTTAATGTTTTGCTAACATGGCTCAATTGTCTTCATGGATCCGCTGTCTCTGAGGGGAAGTCTGGTGTCAATCTTGGTTTTGGTCCTATATGTTAGCTGGTCTTTTCAGAATTTTTTTTTTTTTTTTGTCTTTCATAGTCCCATAATTTGCCATAAGGTGTTTAGATGTGATTTTTCTCTCTCATTTTTTCTCTTTGCCATTCTATAGGTCTTTTCATTCTGAGGTGTTTCTATTTTCTTTCTTTTTCTTAATTCTAGGAAATTAAGTTTATTATTTTTTAAATATTTCCTTCATTTTATTTGTCTTTCTGATGTTATTATCTAGATGTTAGCAATTGTATGTAAACCCTCTATGTTTCTTTGCTTTTCTCTAGTATTTTCTATTTTTTTTTTTGTCCATTTTTTGAAGAATTTCCTCAATCTGGACTTTCAATTCACTGATCTGTCCTTGAGTTGTAGCTATTCTGCTATTTATTCACATCAATGTGTTCTTTACTTCAACTATTATATTTTCTTCTTTTTCTTTTCTTTTCTTTTTTTTTTTTTTTTTTCTCCTTTTTGAGACAGAGTTTCACTCTGTTGCCCCTGGATAGAGTGCCATGGTGTTATAGCTCACAACAACCTCAAACTCCTAGATTTGAGTGATCCTCTTGGCTCAACTTCCCTAGTAGCTGGGACTATAATCATTCACCACAACTTCTGGCTAATTTTTCTATTTTTAGTAGAGATGGGGTCTTGCTCTTGCTCAGGCTAGTCTTAAACCCCTGAGCCCAGGCGATCCCCAACAATGACCTCCCAGAGTACTAGGATTACAAGCATGAGTCACCATGCCTGGCCTGTTTTTTTATTTCTTATTGTTGGTTCCATTTTAATGCTGCCTTATTATTGTTTCATTTTTTAATAAGTTCATTAAACTAATTTTAATTTTTTTGACTTTTCCAACATTTTTGCTTCTCATGGAATCTATAATGCAGTATAAACATATAACGGTTATGCTTTTCGATTGTTTTGCTGTTTTCACCTGTGGGCTCATTTTCCATGGCAGCATCAAGGGGGATTGACTTCTCTGTCAGGCAATGCCTATTGGAGAAGGCTGGACTCAAGTTCATAGGGAGACAAGGTGGAAACAGATCAGTCCTAGACACCTGCAATTACCCTCAATCATGTCACATCCAGCGAAACAATGCCTCAGGTCAGCACATAATCTTTTAGGGGAGAGATTTAGGAAGAAATACTCTTTGGCTTGTAGTTTCTTACCCAGAAAGTTTGAAAAGGGAAGTACCAGAGGAGGAAGCAACTGCTTGGGTTCGTTTAATCCCTACCTTTTTGTTTTTTTCCAGCTCCTCACTGGCACAGGACTTCTGAGATGCCGGGATTTTACTCCTGGGATATCTGGACCACAATTGTGAGTCAACATCAGAGCAGGAGCAAGCCTACAGTTCCTTTTAAGTCTTACCCTGTCCATGGTCAGTCCACCAGTCCTGCTCTTGGCCAAAGCCTCTTGCCTTTCTCAACAGCTCCCTCCAACACATCCCATGGATTTTCTCATTATTTTGTCAGTTTTCTCTTTATTGATCCTTCTGGGTTTATCCTGAAGGATAAACACTCCTCCTGATCCAACATCTTAGTCAAAACTAGAACTTGTGCTAGGCACCACAGTACTCATATTTTTGGGTTCCATGTTGATGGATTAAACAAACTGCAGGTAGAAAGTATTAGGAACAAAACAAAACAAAATGCAAGAACAACAACAACAACAAAATGCAAATTTTAAAATATAATGTAACAACAATTTATATAGCATTTACATTGTATTAGGTGATCTAGAGATGATTTAAAGTATCCATATGTGTATATGTTATATGCAAACACACAATATTATACAAGGGAGTTGAGCATCCTTGGATTTTGGTATCTGTGTGGGTCCTGGAACCAATCCTTCATGAACACTGAGGTACGTCTGAAAACAAGTGACTCCCTTTGCTTAAGCACCTGGCTGAACAGTGATGCTAACACTGAGTAAGGACATTCTGGAGGAGAAACATATTTGCAGGTGACTTTGATGTGCCTATCCAATGTCTAAGTGAAACACCAGTGTTGGAGGAGAGGTTTGGCAGTGTTTCTTGATGGAGGGCAGGTGTTGGCATTTGGGGGTGGAAAGTCCTTTAGTGATAGTATCCTCTGTTGAACCTCTCTGCCCCCACCCACTCAACACTAGTAACACAGTGCATACCATTTTGACAACGAAAGCTGCCCTCACAAATTTCCCAATGCCACTTCCCCTGGGGAACTTGTGGCCTAGAGAGAGAATCTAGAATTCAAAGGGAAAAGGGCTTAGGACTGTCTCAATGTTGAGATTTTGTGGAGGAAGAGAAGCTTGTAAAGGAAGTTGTAAAGTGTTCAGAGAGGGAGGAGAAAGACCAGAGAAGAGAGTGTTCAGGGGAGAGAAGCCACACCAGGACTTTAGTGATGAGGCCGATGGCATGTGCGGAGCAGCGTGAGCCAGCATAGGCTGGGTCTGTGGGTGCCCCTCTCTATGTGCAGATACATACAGGATATATATGTTCAAACACGCTGACTGCACATCCTTGGTTTTCTAGGACAGTATCATTTACAAAAGTTTAATGCTACCTAGCAAAGGCAATTCATTAAAAAGGCACTTACCTAAAATTTAACTTCATAATTTTGTTATAATTTTCATAGAAATCATATGAAATAGAAAAAAATCAAATTAAGACTGCTCGTCATGAGCTTTAGTTGAGAAAAAAATTTTTGTGGTCTTTTTAAAGAGACAAATCCAATCAATGCGTTCTAGTAATGCTGATGTTGCTCAGAAAACTCTTAAGAGGCAGACCAAGAACTGAGTGGCACATTTGAGGGAAATTCCAGAAGGGACTCTCCGTAGGTTTTTGGCAGGGGCCACACTGCTGGCCTGGGCATATCTGAAGAAGGAAAAGATCTTGGCGCAAGGCCTTCTGCAGTGACTCTCAGGGGTGAGTCATGGCTAGTGCAGGCCCCAGTCTCAGTGGCTGCTCCAAACAACAAGAGCAATCATTAGTTTGAAGATTAACCAGGAAAAAATGGTCCAGATGAACGAACTCTTCAGCTCTGAGTCATCATTTGGCAGATTCAGCTACAGGCTTTTGGCTTTGGATGCCTCCTGGCGTATTTTTCATCCTGTAATTTCTCGAGTTGCTCCATTCTGTACTTCTGTGTCTAAATCACCAGACATGACTGATTATGCCTTGTGTTTACAGTTTCATCTATTTAATAGCTGGTTTGACAGCTGAAGAAAATTAAACCCCAGTACACACACACACTCACCACACATACACACGCACGCAAATGCCCCAGATCAGCACTAATCCTTACTATGTGCCAAAGGCCCTGCTCTATTTTTTTGTATCCTATCCTATCCCATCCCATTCCATTTCTTTTCTTTTGCCTTCTTCTTTAATGCTGTCTGGGCCTCAGAAAATTGATTTTTTGACCCAGTTGCAGTCTGGAAAACAATGATTTGAGGAAGAAAAAAGAAACCCACAGGCCATTGTGAAATGATAGGGTGATTAAAAACAAAAAATGGGGAAGGTTAAAATTAGCTGTGTAAATACAAGGAAAGGGCCTCTTTTACTGGCTGCCCTGGCAGGTGACCAGGCTTACTTCTCCCATTCTTGGGGCTTGTGGTGATGAGATGGTGAGGTGGCCTCTACCTCAGGCACAGGCCCAGGTAGTTTCAGCCCACACTGCAGAGAGGCCAGGGCAGACCACAGAGCAGAGTGCCCCTGCACAGCTGCTGTGGGCTCACTTTGTCTCCTTTCAGCTCAGTATTTTCCAAACTGCTGGTCAGGCCTTCAGGGCATCATGAAATCAATTTAGTGAGTCTCAGACATTATTAAGAAAAATAATAGGAAATGGAATGGAATGGAATAGAATAGAAAATAACAGAGGGTATATTGCACAGTTAGGAGAAGTATCAATGTGTTTCAAGTTTGGGTGATGTAGGTGGCATATGTGTGTGTGTGTGGCATCTGTGGTGTGTGTGGCGTTTGTGTGCTGCATGTGGCATTTGTGTGTGTGTGTGTGTGTGGTATTGTTAGTGCAGCATGGTGGCTCAAGGTAGTCACTAATATGATTGAAAAGAGCAAGTAAAGTTTTAGCAAGGAAAAGAAAGTTTGTTAACGACTTGCATAGCAATCTGAGGCCCATCTTAGTGACTGCAGGCCCCATGGAAAGTGTTGTTTGGGGTTTTATACACAACTTTGAGGACTATCAACTGCTTCTTGGAAGTCTCCCAGGGTCTTAATTAACTCTGTTCTCAAAACAAACCACCTGCAAAGTCTCAGCCTACTTTCAGGGTCTTAATCAGCCTCATTCCCATAATAGCCCAGGTCAGCCAGATCCGAACCAATCCAAAATAGTTTAACCATACCCACCATTGGTCCTGCCTGTATCTAGCTGACTGCCTAACAGAATAAGTGGTATTTGTTGTAGAGTGTGTGGTGCACGTGATATTTGTACATGTGTATGTATGCGGTATTTGTGTGGTGTGTGTGACGGTGAATTGGGTTTGTAATCAGAAATGGTTTACTCTGAAGCTAATGAAACTTGAACTTTGGGTCCCCTGTTACCTTGCAAAGCCTGGCCCTGTGATGGTACCTGTGATGCTATATCCTCGCATTATTCTTCTTAAAGAATGGGCGTTATTCCCCTCACATGTGGACCTGTTTCTGCCTGTGATGTAGCATGCTTTACTCTTTGGGGTCACAGTCAAACATGGAAAAACAAAATAAAACTAAACAGTATGCTCTCACTCCCCATATAGCAGCCAGGCCACCTTTCTGAAATGAAAATGCAATCCTGCTGTCAACCTGAGGGGGCTCCCACCAGGCTCAGAGCAACATGCTGACTCCATCAGGGCTCACAGGACCACCTGTTTTTGTTCCCACTGCCTGTGGGCCACCCTTCCACCCAGTCCCTGCTTTCCTTTGCTGTGTTAGTTTTCCTGGCCTTGAATGCTTCATTTGCTCCCTTCTCTGTGGGGCTCTATACAAATGCTGTCCCTTCTCCTGGAGGCCTGGGCTTGGGTTGATTGCCCCCTACAGGAAGCCTTTCCTTCCTGAATGTGGCTGAGGTAACCCTCAGCGTCCTGCACCTCCGCCATCATGGCATCATGACCTCATTTGGGGGGTTTGCTGCCCCTTTGTGTCTGCTTATCTTGTCCACCCGGTGCCTCCCACATAGCAGCCTAACGCTTAGTGCACACTTGCTCCAGCCGGAACCGCTATGCATGTGCCCCACGCACTACCTCATTCCCTGCTTAAGAGTCAGGTGCTGTCATCGCTTTCACATTTTATAGGTGATAAAACAGAGAGGCTCAGAGAACTTAAGTAACTCTCAAAGTCACCTAGTACTTGGTGAAGCCAGGATCCTAAACCCCAAGGTCTGGCTCCAGAGCCCCCTCTGTGATTAGAATGCAGAGGCATTCAATGGGAATTGGTTATATGGATTCTAAGAGCACAGAAAATTAAAAATTAAAAATTCAGATTTAAGTGTGTTCTTTAAAAAGCCTGGATCATGTTAAAGAGAGGGCTTGAGTGAGCTCTAGGAGGGATTGGAAATGACAGGTGGCACAGGGGTAAGGGAGCTGGACTTCCCTGCAATAGTCCTGGGCCCTGGGGGGGTACAGGATTGAGAAGGGGGCTGCAGTGAGAGTGGCCACCGTGTGGGTGAGAGAAAGAGACAGAGAGTACAGCTGCCCCCCATTCTTCCCAGGCAGAGCATCAGGAAAGGAGAATGTGAGAAAACAGTAAAGTCAAAGTGCTATTGTGAAGTTGCCCTGTGGGCTCCAGTGATATTTCCCAGAACACTCACAAGGCTTTTTTTGTGTGAGCTGATTTCTCTGGAGGGCTTCAAAGACGTCCTGAGGTCACCACAAGCTAAAGAGGAGGATCCAGGATGCATGACTGGGGATACCACATCCTGGGTCATGATATTGATGGGCCTGAGCCAATGGCCTTTCATTGCCGAAGGAAAGCCCCTGCAGACTTTAAGATTATAATGAATGGCTGAGTGACCCATTCATTAATGGGTGAGTGTTGAGTCCAGCCTCCAGCATCCTCTGGACCTGGACTCCAGCTTTCAATCTTTCTGAAGAATTAAATTACACTTCTTATGTTCTGACACCCTCAGTGAGTATAAGTGAACTTTCTTGCTTCTTACTATAGAAGTGAGTACACACAGAATCCTACTTTAAGCAAAGAACCATTCTTTCCGAGTCCCATCTACTGTACTGGTAGTGCTAATGGTCTGTTTTTCAGAAGACCTCTGCTGTGTGCATAGGTAAAGAAGTTTATATCCTAATTTTCTAATGATGCTTATTTGTAATGATTATGGAGAAAGATAACTGATCATTACTTCCATGCTTTCATTCATCCTTAAGATACCTCTTTAGACATGAGCAGAAGACATTTTAAGACTGTGGGGTGAGGTCTATAGAGTGTCTGGGGGCCAGTGAACATGAGCCTGCAGTCACCTGGGTAACTGTCCTTGTCCCATCTCTGAGACTCTAAGTCAGGGTGTACTGGACAAGGGCCTGTTTGCCTGGGAGGCTCCATTGTAAGGAGACCATTGTTATTGAAAGAGCTAAGGAAATTTTACCCCAAAATATGACTACTTGACATAAAGAATATTTTGAATTAAAGGCCATTCACAAAGAGGGGAGGGATCAAGATGGCGGCTGAGTAACAGCTTCTTTGCAACCAGGCACGATGAGACTGGGGAGAGAAGACTCCAGTCATCTCTGGCTTGTGGGCTCTGCCCACCTCAGCTATAACTACAACAGTAGCAAGATTGCAGACAGGGAAGGCTTTCCCTGTGGGTTGTTTTGTTTTGTTGGACTTGGGCACTTGGTTGAATTACCTTGGGAGAACTTGGGCAAGAGTGCAGATGACTTTAAGCATTGTCCAGGGTCTGGGACTGAGCTGCTGGGCTTCATGGAGCTGACATTGTTTGGCTGGGCTGTGCCTCTAGTCACTGTGGGAGAACTAACTGCCCTGCAGGCTCCGCCATCAGGGTCACAGAGCTAGGCTTGGGCTGGGAGACTGTGGGCCAGTGATCTAGGGACTGAACAGTGCCAAAAGCCGGGACTGAGATGCTGGGGAAGAGTGGAGCTTTCAGTGTTTGGCAGTAGGAGGGCTGCAACCTTGCAGCCTCAGCCCTCAGGGGCATAGAGTGAGGCTGGTGTTGGCACACTGGATAAGTGGCCAGCCACTTCAGGAGAGACTCAGAGAAGACGGCTATCCACAAGTCAAAGAAATAGGCCTCAGAAGGAGCCAGTCTTGCTGACACCTTGATTCCAAACAAAAAGTTTCTGTTGTTTAAGCCTGCAGTCCCCATTCCCCAGGCTGTGGG
Organism: Loris lydekkerianus; assembly: GCA_963574355.1. NCBI lineage: Eukaryota > Metazoa > Chordata > Mammalia > Primates > Lorisidae > Loris > Loris lydekkerianus. The sequence continues at coordinate 70,024 of CAUYPK010072565.1, read as the reverse complement.
CCATTATCTGTCTGTGGCCTGTTAGGAACCAGGCCACACAGCAGGAGGTGAGTGGTGGGTGAGCCAGTGAAGCTTCATCTGTATTCACAGCTGTTCTTCACGAATTGCATCACTGCCTGAGCTCCACCTCCTGTCAGATCAGAGCAGCATTAGATTCTCATAGCTCGAGTCCTACTGTAAACGGAACATGCCAGGGATCTAGGTTGCATGAGATTCTCTTAAGAGAATCCAATGCCTGATGATACAAGGTAGAGCTGAGGGAGCGGCTACAAATACAGGTTATCAATAGCAGAGAGGTTTGACTGTGCAGAGACCATAATAAATTAATTGCTTGCAGATTCACATTAAATCCTACCCCCTACCCCTACTCCATGGAAAAATTATCTCCTGTGAAACCAGTCCCTAGTACCAAAAAGGCTGGGCACAGCTAGTTTAAACCACTGTTGAAATCTATGGCACTTTTTGCCAACAGCCCTAACAAGCTAACCTGATGGCCATCTTGTTGGGTTCCATTAGGAAATGGCTCCCTCTGCTGAGTCTTTGTTGAAAGCCAGAGGATGCCCTGAAAACAATGGCTCGGGTTCAGGCAGTTCAGAAGTAAGACCAAAGTAGTATAGATTCTTCTTTATAGAATCCTTTATGGAATTTCTGTATGGTAGAAACCTCCATAGTTCACCACCTGCCTACATTAATCACCTCCTTAAGTCGACCTCATTTTCATAGACCGGACATACACCACATGTACATATCAGTACAGCAGGCCTGGTTCCTTATGTGACCCACCTCCATATGCTGACCAATTTGGTACAGTCCCTTGGGTGGTCAACTTACAAAGGTTATACTGTAGAATAAAGAATATAAAATCCTTCTAGAAATCTTTGTAGAATCTTTTATCTGTAATTAGGGTTGATATTAAAAATACTTAGCCAATAGTGTGGCTCCCTCCTGTGTCAGGTATTAACCTTATGGATGCTGGATTGTGAGGAGCAACTGGGGCTGGTCCTGTGAGTGGGGGCTGAGTGGGAAGGGCAGTGTGGGACACACTGGAGTGGGGACATTCAGGGAAGTGACTATGTATGGACCAGGATAGAAGGATCAACCAGGATGGAAGATACAGCAATATGGCTGGGGACCAGTTTGTCATCATGTAAAAATAGTTTCTTAATACCTTCTTCTAAAACTGCAAATTGTCAAGCTTCTAGCTTCTTGCTCCTAGAAATAGTGCACAAGCAAATGTGTTTTATCAGCAGGGACTTGCTGTCCTGTTGTGGTTTATGGCTATTCAACACATACTTCTTGTTAGTCGGATGGGTGGTATCATCCTCAATGTCCTCTGGGAGGTCAAGTTGTGTTGCTAAGGTATAAGGAAGATAAGTCTGGAGATCAAGATTAGCGCATTTCAGTTAGACTGTTAAATGTTCCACCACTTTTGCGGTGGAACATGTTATTGCTCATGTTATTGCTGAGACTGTGACAAATCTAAGCAATTTGTGTTCTAAAAAATTTCCTGATAATGAAAAAGTCCCCAGAATAGTTCACAGCACATATAGTATGTAGTAGGTGTCCAGTGCGAATGGTGGTGGGACATCTTGAAATGGAAACATGGGTGGCCCATGTTCCAAATGTGAGGTCATTTGACTATTCTACTTGGCCTTTATAAAATGAGGATTTTCCTTCTGTGGTACAGTCTTGGGAAAATTATAGCCCATTTTTGTAAGGTGCACAGAGCATGCCTCTCTCGGGACACATGAGAAATAGTCAGGGTGAAGGCAGAGAAGAGACTAGCCTATCCACCTCAGCCTCCAGGAGCCAGTCTGGTAATTGGACCCAGCTACTGAATTAGGAACTGTCCTGGAACATGTAGGCTGCATTGGAGGTGGGGGTGGGGGTGGGGAAAGAGTGCAGTCAAAACACATCTCCTTTAGAAAGAGGAGGCAGCTTCCAGTTACTTCTAACTTCAGCCTCTGGTTCGTTCCATCATTCACCTCTTAGCAAGCAACTTACTGAGGGCAAGGGTTCCAAGTCATGTACTTGGCACTTGCAGGCAATATGGCAGTGGACCTGACTGATGCCCCTTTCTTGAAGCTGAGCCTCTCGCAGGGAAGAAAGACAATTCCACAAGTGTTTTAATTACAGAGCTGCGCAGAGTGACAAGGCAACTGGAGAGGTGAAAGCTGAGCGACTTCCAGGTGAGGGAGTGGAAAGGCTGACCTGAGACAGTGACCTCGCAGGTGGAGCTTGAAGGAGGAAGTGGGGGCATGGTATGAGAAATCATTAGGTCTTGAAGCCTGGCTCATTGGGGGAACTGAAAGTTTACACAGCCACGAAGAGCTAGAGCCTCCTACCAGTTACTGGTTGCTCCTTGTAGATAACTGTCTTCATCTTTACCTGTTTGCTTACCTGTATTGGTGACTCCAGGCAGATAAAACTACTCCATTCATTCCTGGCAGATGGTCTGACTTTGTCACTTAGGAAGATGTCTCTTATCCACTAGCATAAACTTTTGCCTCTTCTGGATCCAACCAAATGCCTTATCTGCTTACGATCTGTTAGAATCACCCACGTCCTTGGTTTGTCCTGGTTACCACACTGTGCCCCATGTCTGGCATATAGTAGACGTGCAATGAAATGTGTGGTTGAATGAACATGCTTTTGGAAGCATGGGGACCTCCCTGTGGGAATGCCTCTTGCTCTGCCTGAATCCTGCCCTCACTATAACAGTATCTGGCACTCACTCCCATGCACTGTGTCTGCCACCACCAAAGGTAATGCATACTCTTAATCTCTACCACCCACCTCTCTGGAGCAACACCAGCCTCTGGACTTCACTAAGAACAAAAAGAAGCAGCTTCAGAAAACAATGCCTCAGGGACCACACTCTTAACACTGAAAAGCAACCCTCAGTATTCTGTCCCAGCTTATTAACTCTTACTTTACACACAGTGATAACTGTTTCTTTACTCTGTTGTCCTAGACACCTGAAGATTAGAAATTGCAAAAAGGAGGCATGGTTAATTGAGGGTGGGGTAGAAAGAAGGAAAAAGAGAGGCTAGCAGGGTAGGAACATGGATGATATGGACACATGGCAAAGGATCGCTAATCTACCATCATCATCAGGGCTTGAAAATGGTCTTACCAGGTTCCAATAAGGATTAGCTTAGCCACTGCTGCTGCGGTGAGGGTTTGTTGGGTGATACTCTCTCAGGGACCCATGCTTTATGGGTGCTTCTGCTTTTCTGCTCCAGTTTATCCTTAGTCATTGTCTTTGTGGTGTGACAAAGCTGGCTCCTTCCCTACCCCCCTCTCAGTCTTAGCTTCTGAGACAACATAGAACCGACAGTGCCAGTTCTGGTTATGTGCACATGACCTGGATACACACCCACCAAGCTTTTCTTTTTCAGCTTCTTATTAGCTATGACTTAGTGATCATTCAACCTTGAATAGCATAGTTTCACCTGAACAAAGAGAGGCTTAAAATTGAGAAATTTCTTGCTTGCACGATATATTATTTTCCTTTCTCTGGCATCTGCCTTGCGATTCAGCTGTGTGTCTTTTCCTACTTCCTAATCTGAAGGTCCCCGGGCAGTCCTCCAGCCCCCTCTCAGCCAAGCGCCTTTCTTGGGCTCTGCCCTGGAGTAACTCAGCTGACATTTCAAATGCAGTATGTCTGATCATGCCAGCTTGTGTAATTCCTGTTTTCTGCATGTAGACTATATATTTTTTTCTAACACATCAGTAAATAGTTAGCAATTTTGTATGTATGTACCAATATTTACTCAACATGGAGTGAGGGGTGCAAAGAATAGAAAACTGTGTCTCACCAACCAGCGTCATCTAAGCATAGGCAGGTACAGGCAAGAGAGACACAGCTGAGGGCCCTTCAGGCTGAGCAATGCTCCCCACCTCTGTCCTCTGTAATGCACAGGAAACATGGTACATCCTGATACCCATGCATTCCCTTAGGCTAGTGGCTGCTCTGCTCTTTCTCAACCAGGAAAGGCTAAGGAGTGATGGGATGAAACAAAAGGGACACAATTTATACAATTAAATATTCACTACTCCACTTCTAGCAAGGATCACCCTTTAGACACTTAGTAACAAATTAGTACACTGCACCTCATACTTCTTGGCATGGACCAGTGACTTAGGGAACTGAAACTGAGGATGGCTGGCAAAGATAGGGCCATTATCTGGTTGCAGATCTCTCCTGAAAGAAAGAAACCGAATTCTCCAACTGCCTTTGCCTCCAAACTGCTGATTGCAATTGGTAGATCCACAATGTGGTGAGAGAGAAGCTCTTCTAAAGGGGCAGTTGCTGTCATGTTCTCAGAGCAGGATGGTGTGAACGTCTGTGTCTGTGCATTCCAGCTTGCGGCCACCTTTGCTATTTCTGGGTCCTTTGGAGTCTCAATTTCCTTGTGTTGAAAAATGAGGATATTAACTCCTACCTTGTGCAGGCTGTTGTGAAAATTCAATAAAAGTAATTTTGCAAGAGCCCTTAGCCCTGTGCTGGCATTAAGCAATTGCTCAATAAATATTTGCTTGGTGATGAAATTGATATTTATTTAAGAGGCTTACTGAAAAAAGCATAGCTGAGTAGACATCTTGCTAAAATAAGAACAGGTGCAAACTGTCTTGAGTGGACTTGCCTAAAGAAGAGATGTGTCCATTACCATTGTTTCATTGGCTTCAGTTCATCCAGGGTATTCCTCGTTTCTTTTTCTTTTTTATAGGGCTCCACCAGGAATTATTCTGTGGATGAGCTCTGTTAGCTGAAGGTCGTGATAATTAGGCCAAGGTCATGCATCTGTCCCCTGTGGGCCAGTTAGCTCAGCTTGGCTCCATGTCCCTACACATTGATCTTAACCCAGCTGGCAGGCTCACAAGTGTGGGACCGCCTCCCCAAGGACACAAGGAAGGGTTTCTGTGGCTCAGGGCAATTGCTCCTGTCTGTGGGAGAAGCATCGCCACAGACCGCTTTCTATGGCTCTGTGGCCAGAAGGTGGCGCTGTTTCTCAAGAAAAAAAGTCTAAGGGGCGGCTCATGTCCTATTGTCAAGTGCGTGTTCAATGTTAGACTATCAGAGCTGGAGAGAACCTGCCAATCTGGATCAACTCCCTCACTTCCCAGGCAAGACCCAGGGAAATAAAACTCTTGGGGTAGTCACACCGCAGACTCACTTAGCAATTAGCACTCTTAAAAGAAAATGAAATGAATCATTGATACCGATGTTGATATTTTCAAGGAATTAAGTTGTCACTGAGTTTCAAATGTCTATTTTTCCTAATCAGAGGCCAGATTCAAGTTTTTATGGCCTTTATTATACAAAGCTTCTTTATACATATCTGTGACTTAATGGATAATTTATTTTCCCTTTTCACTAATCTGAAAGAAGAAATATAATTGGTATGGATAGAATTTAATTCTGTACTGACTTTTTTGGAAAGGTAGGTAAGCATTATTTCTGTTTAAATGATCACAAGTGAGACAACACATGGAGATTTAGAAGGCACTCGTGGACAGCAGGCTGGTGATGAAGATTGACTGCATGGTACCTATTTTCAACAGCTTTCCTAATTCATAGAAAGGAAAGCATATTAGTGAGTGGGTTTGACAAGTTCCTCCCCCACAGGCATCGGAATAAGGAATATAGAATCTGAGTTCATCTTTTGGGAGGTTTCTGCTCTGAGACCAAATTAGTTACCTAAAGTAAGCTTTTATTTACTTTCTGGGTAGGGTCAGTATTTGGGAACTTGACAGAGTGTTTCCTCTTTCTGGTGGTGGAAATTGTCAAGATGTGGTCAGTGAGAATTGGAACCTGTCTTATAGGATTCAAGGTCACCAAAAAAGGTGAGGCTTGTAGCACTGTTCTAGTCATGAGTTAAAATTTTTCTTGGGATCCTGATCAAATCTAGTGGCAGACACCATCTCAGGGTCAGCAGCAGACTTTCTCTTGGTCACCTGGGAAAGGTGGTTTTTTATCATTCTTGTATTTTTTTTTTTTTCCTTTCAGAGCTAAGAGAGACTCATGAGAATTGATAGTTTCTGAAACTATCAGGACCTATTCAGGATTCAGGAAGATAGAACTTTTATTTCTAAAAAATATTGCTTATCAAGGAACTTTTCTTCATTGTACTGTCCTGCGATATAACAGAATTACAGACTCTTTTGCTTGTGACCCACTCTTAATTTTCACCTTTATTTAGACTCTTTTCAGTGACTCTCTTTGCTACATCAGTGTCACCTGGGACCTTGTTAGGGGTGCAGAGTCTCAGGCTCCATCTTGACCTACCCAGGCACGGTCTGATTTGGGGAGGTTCCCCACGCGAATTATGTGCTGGCACAGGTCTATCAGGTGAGCTGAAATGACCAGAAATGCTTCCCTCAGCTGAGCACTTGAATATCGGTGTTTTATCTATTGCCATGTTAGTCACTGTCATTCATGCAATCCCACAAATATTTACTAAGGCCCCGTATGTGGCAGGCATTATGCTAAGGGCTAGGAATACAGATGAAAATCTTTTACTTAAAGCATGTAGCATTTCTGGATGAGAATCTATGAAGAAAAATAAGGCAGGCTGAGGGGGCTGGGAGTATGGAGAAGACGCCGTAGTATATGGGATCATAAGCAAAGGCCTCCGATGGGGGAGTAAGTAAGAAGGGGCCCCTGGGTAAGAAGGGAAGGAAGGAAAGAGAGGCTGTGGCAGGTGGCACTCAGGGAAATCCCTTTTCCTACAAAGTCACTAGTGAGGCACTGTGTGCTATTTGGTAAGGGTTGCCACACTTAGCAAATAAAAATACAGGATGCCTAGTTGACTTTAAATTTCAGATCGACAATGAATAAATTTGGGGTATGATATACTAACTTTTTAAATTATAGTATGTGTATATAAAATTGGTGCATGCACTAGTACTTACTCCAGTATAATTTTTTATCATGTCCCATGCAATATTTGAGTTGTATACTAACACGGGGAATCACTATTTATCTGAAATTGAAATTTAACTAGATGTCTTTTTTTTTTTTTTTTGGTGACCCTCTGTGTGACTAATGGCCTGTGGCCCAGGCATTGGCTGGGGCAATGGGCTCCCAGATTGGTGTTTTCCTTCATGGTCAACCTTCCTTTTGTTCCTTCAGCAGGGGCCCCCAGGAGGCAGCGGCAGTCTGTGGCCTGTGTTAACTCCACAGGTGACACCTGGATTTGGCCCCCCTGCACCTGTCTTCTATTGTCAGACGAGCATTTCCCACACTAAATATTGCTAAGAAGTCTTTCTAGTAAACAAAACACATCTTAGAATACCTTCGGGAATGCATTGCCTCGTGACTGGCTTGCACATCACCCATTGGAACAAAAAATGAATTGCTCCTTTCTCTGTCTAACATGTTTGGGAGAAACTCATGATTTGTTTTGCAGGCAACCTCCACACAATTCGCAGCTTTCCAAATGCGGTTTCTGATGTGGAACGCGTGGCTCCTTCCACCGCTTCCCGGTGGTGTCTGTGGAGTGACATTTGTGTGTCTGTGCTCAGAGTCAAGCCATTAACATTCCAGATGTAAATAAGGAGAAATCTTCCTCTTCTTGGTTATTTTTAAAAACTATACCTAGTGGCAAGAATGCGGCTATTGAAATAACAACAGTGTTATGTCACTTTTTGGTAATTACCTCTTGGCAGTCCTAGATTTCTAATTAAGGGATTGATTACTGTAAACAAACTACCAGGCTTGGCCAAGATAACCTGATGGGCTGTTTTGCCACTTTCTCCTGTGTTTCCAGACACTTGGGATCGCAAGTTAAAAAAATCAGTGATTCCCAATAAAGCAAACTTCAGCTGTGTTTCACAATAACAAGAAGGCCAATGGGAGGTTACAAATGACTGTAGTGGAGTGTCCCCTTTGATGACTTGGGACCCTCCCTTCCCCTGTGTGGCAGCAGAGACAGCTGGCCTGTTACAATGAGTCTGTGGATCCTGAACTGAACATGTGACAGATTTCTAGGGTGGGGCTGGAGTGGGCCAAACAATAGGATAACTTTTGCAGAAATATTGTGTACAAGTGAAAATCAACACCATGGACTCAGCTTTAAAATGGTTTCATTTTTTATTTTATTTTATTTTTTTTGCATGCTAAATTTTAAAATTATTTTAAATTTTTCTCAGCTTTGTCAAGGTTATGAAGAGTAAAAATTGTATGTATTTAAAGTACAGAACATGATTTGATATATGTGTATATTGTGAAGTGATTACCACAATCAAGCTAATTGACCCATTCATCACCTCCCATTGTAACCTTTTTTTTTTTTTTTTTTTTTTTTTTGGTGTTGAGAATACTTAAGATCTACTCTCAGCCAATTTCAAGTATACCATACATTGTTAGTAATATTAACTACAGTCACTAGGCTGTACATCAGATCTCCAGACAGAAAAGTTAAATACGGTTTCTAAAGTGTCCCTAGAGCTGACAATTTTTCCTAAGCATTTAAGAAGACATGTTGTATTTGTTGCCTGTAAACAGGAAAAACAAATTTATTTTCAGTAAAAAAGAGAGAAAGCTTATTTGAAAATACATGAAGTTGCTGTTTAAATTGATTGGTGGTTTTCTTAGAAATACAATAGAAGACTTTAGACTTATTTTCTGCTGTTGTCTCGTCCAGTAGAAGCATATTTGTTGAGCTAGCTGAATTGCAATTTTAAAAACTACATTTGGAATTTGGAATAAGAACATAAATTGTAGTGTGTATGTGTAGTGTTTGTAATTTTTGCATTCTGTAGGCTTTCCTACTCATTAGCTGTGGTTTAGATTTGTTAAACTGGTGTCCTGTGTTAAAAACCCTCAGATGGAGACAATACATTCAAATGCTCGTAAAAGTGAAAAACCAGGAAACCCACTGTCAAGTACAAACAGAACCAACAAAACCAACCGATAAATAAATTACAAAAAAAGAAAGAACAGGTGCACTGTAAAATTACTCACTGGGATTTGTCAGAATGAACTTGAAAAAAATATAACATAAAAGTTAATGCTTTAAGTAGAAAATGTAAGTATAAATATTAATGGTAGATTTTTTATTTATAAAATAATAGATTTTATTTATTATTTATAAATTACTTATTTATAAATAATAGATTTATTTATAAAATAATAGATTTTTTATTTATATGGTTTTCACATTTAAAATAACTTAGAAGTGAAATTTTATATAATTTATACATGAAGCAAGCCATGCTACTCATTTATAACAGTTGTATTTTTTATATAATTGTTTTCCTATTATTGAAGTCATTTAAACACATTGTAGGAAACTTAGGACATAGATACTAGCTCCTCCCCCCAAAAATCATATCAAACAGAGAATTTCTGTAAATTTTAGTGTACATCTTTCTAGTCCTTTATGTGTATTTATTTATTTTTTAAATGATTTTGCTCTGGTTTTTTAAAACTGTCGTTTAGTTTGTTTATAATATGAGGAAGAGTGGAAACTAGATTAGAGAGGAGGAAAGATGAGATTTTTGCACTGACTCTGATAATAGCATACAGAACAAAGAGTTGCTGCCCAAGTTAGAAAGCAGAATGACATCGTTGTCTTACTACTTTTATTTATGCTAAATGAATAGCCCATGACTCTCCCAAATTTTCAACATCAGAACCATATATATATATATATTTTGTGTTAGAAGCACATTTCTGTATGATTTAACAATATATATAGGATTAAATTTTCTTTTTTCGCTGTGATTAATTTCAGCAACATTTGAAATTTCTACTCCCCTATTTGAATTTTGCAACTTCATCACATAGAGTTAGTAGTTAAGACTCTAGCACATTCTTCTCTGTGGTTTTAGGAAAAACACTTGTCAGGACGGGTCTAGCTTCAAACCTTCTGTGACAGAGGCACGTACGATGAAGCAGAAACAGAGAAGAAAACTGTAGTAATTTCACACCCAAGCCAGAGGCCACGGTGAGACGCTGCTTGGTTAAAAGCCAGATACAACTAATTATGCAGAAAAAGAAGGTAAAAAAAAAAAAAAAAAAAAAAAAACTCACACATTTTCACAATTCCTCAAAATGAATAGTCAGAAAATCATAAGCACGGGAAACCCCAGAGAACAAATGTACTCATGCTTCCTTATCAGAAAAGATTTGGAATGGGGCACACACAGAAGCCAGAATTAAAATAATAAGAACAAAAATAGCTGTGTGTTCCAGCAGGGTGCATTACCATATTGCACTCAACGTGAGGATATTAATTTCACAGTTTTCACAGATAAGTTTAAACATAGGAACATGTCACAAATAAGCAGCAATCTCAGCGAGGATACATCAGCTGGGATTTCACAGTTTGCAATTTTTAAATTCAGCCAGGTCCCCAAGGGCCAATCAATATTGGTGGCAATTATTCTTAGTACACAGTCCAAATGAAATGGGTGTGTTTTTTTTCTTTTTTATCAAGGTGGGAGATTGTGATATAGAAATAAGCAAATTCCCTCGTGGATGGCAATTGGGCTACCTAACAGCTGCAGCTAGTCTGCTATGGGGCCCTTTTGCTGTTCCTCGGGAATAGCCCAATAATGACCCCATTATTTTAACCCTTAAATGTGAGTGATGTTTGATAGCTTGCTAGCAAAACCTAGCATGTGTCAAACAAAGAAAGTATTAAAAAAAAAATAAACAAACCAGGATAACCTCCCAAAGCAGCTGCCAAAAGCATTACCTTATACACAGGTTTTATTTACACTCTTGGGTTTGGTTTCTAAGCCACAACCTCTCCCAGGGCCAGTGTTTGGGACACCAGTATGTTCTCACGAGGCAGAGTCAGTTTACATTCTAGATGGAAAGAGAGTGAAAACCTTTTGTTTTTCTTTTTTTAAAAATTTCTGAAAAGCAGATACTGAATTGTGCACACCCTTAGATTTTATCGTTTGAAAGTCAATTCTTCTTTTTTAAATTTTTGTCTATTGGGGGTGGGGGTTGGAGATAGGGAGATGGTGAAGGTGGGGGAGTGAGAAATAGAAAATCAAAGGAAAATTAAAACTCAAAATGACAGTTCAACTTTCTTTTCCTGGTAGGGACCCAGTTTGAGCTAATTGGCACTAATTTTCAGGGATTTGGCTAGCAATTCAAGTCATCAGATGAGAGAAGGGACAGAAAAATGCATGTTGTTACCATAAATGAGGATTGATGTGTATTTGAGTTTCCTAATCCTTAGTATGGGGCTTCTTTTTGACTTCCCAAATTGGGCTTTATATATGATTTTGCTTTTATCTAATTAGTTGCTTTAGATATCAGATTGCTAGGAATCTAAAATTAATGTCATTTTATGTTAACCAATAACAAAACAAATAAAAACTATATGTTCTGTTTCTACTTGTGTTTTCAAACCACCGTTCTCCTGAGTCAAAGCTATAAGAAATGACAAATTTTGGAAAATAGCCAAAGATGGGAGCAGAGAAGGCCCATCAGAGAAACAAGGCATCGGTTTTACATGCACAAAACTCCATTAGCTACTGTGGAATTATGGAACTTTTTCCTCATGTAATTAGATTATTTTCTTCTGGCTTTGAAATAAAGACTGAAATGAACCAAAGGGAAATTTTAGAAGATTTCAGAGGTTCCTAAAAATCTATCTGACCTTTACAAGTTGCAGGTACCTGTGTTGATCATTTCATAGACGTTGATGTATAAACTGGAGGAGACTCTGGAGAGAAGGGGGGCAGATGCATGAACGGGACTGACTGGTATTGAATTCATGATGGTATTTACTTCTCACTTGAAAGCAGGGGATATAAATGAAGTATTCATTCCCTTATAATTCTCAACTGCCTTTCTGTTGATCACAATTCTTTCAGTTTCTTTGAGAGATGGATCAAAGTTGCCTGAAATTAGTGGTTGGCAATCAATATTCTAAGGCTCAAAATACTTTGTTTTCCTCCCCTCCTCCCCAACTTTAAAAATGGTTTAGAATAAGGTTCCTGATTATAATGGTGATTTGTGGTTAATATCATTAGACTTCTGGTTTGGATTAAGGCTGCTAATTAGTTTCTGTCCTTGACTTTTTCCAATTAAAGCATAGAGGCCTTGGTGCTAAACACCTGGGCAGATTACCTAATTAGATGAAAGAAACATACACAGTTGTTCACAGGTAATTATTTTAACTTTCACCTCTTGTTTTGTATTAAACTTGTGTTGAAAAGGGCATCCTTTCTACCCCGCTAACTGTGAATTATCAGCTTCAGGGCAGAGAAGTTGGTACTGGCACTGCCTTCTAGATAGGTAGCATTGAATCCCTCTTCTGTGCAAATGTGCAGGTGACAGGTTTGGTTTTTCCCCCACTAGATGCAGGAGAAAACACACGTGATAGTCATTCCTGCTCTGTTCCCCACACGTTCATTGGGAAGGCAATGTCCTTTGTTCTACTTGGCTCTCTCTTTGGGTGCACGATACTCTTGGGCATTCTTACAAACATGCTTGTTTTTCCTGGTGCTGAATTATGTTTGGGAATCCTGCTGACCCTGAACGTGGGACATCTTTTCTTCTTTAGAATTCAGAATTAAAAACCCAACCTCTGTGCTTAGTGTTTTCAAAACAGGAAAGGAACGAAAGCCACGGGGACCTTTTGGCCATGAGAGTGGCACCCTGGCTCATTCCCGGCTCAGTTGGTGCAGGCAGAGTCAGGCCCAGGTGGAGCTGAGCAGGAGGTCCCTGCACGGAATCCACCTGAGACCCACAAAATAGTTTGCCCTGTGAGGCACACGCTGGAAGCTTGTAACAAAGGTCTTAGCCAGTGTGTGTTATCTCCGTCCGTCTGTCCTTGTTTCCTCTGAGGCCCAGCCCAGGAGCACCTCGACTCTGGCTCCTTGGGCCTTTGCTCTTACTAATTCTCCCTCGGTAACCAACTTCATCTCATAAAATTCCCCATCCCCTTGGAGGCCTATCTGTCCTGGTGCCCATTCACCAGAGCCTTTCCTAGAGCTCTTAGCTGATTTGTTTCTCTTTCCTTTGAAGCTCTGTAGCTTTGTGTCCTTCTCCCACAGCCTTACTGTCCTCTGTCCTGCGTCAGTGTTCTCCAAGGCCCTGTCCCAGCTCTCTGGCCATGGTATCAGCTTCCTCGCTCAATTGCTCAGCACTCTCATTTGCTCAGAGTGTATACACACTTGAAGGACACTCTTCCAGGTGACTCTTCAGGGATGACAGAATGAATGTCCTTCCTGCACTGAGCTTACAACCCAACAGGAAGGAGGGCAGACAGCCGGGGGGGGGGGGGGGCGGGGGGAGACACACAAATCCATTCGGTAAGTTTACAGTCATAACAGCTATGATGGAAAGAGTGTTCCAGACAGGAGGTGATGGGGAGCTGATGTAGAAAGGATAACACACACTCATTGGACAAGCACTGTTCTCATCACTTCCATTAATTTGATGCTCACGACAACTCAATGCACAAGGCACTCTGTTGATTCCACTTTAGAGAAGAGTGGTGAGGAAGCTTGCCTGAGGTCACACAGCTGGCCAACAGGAGAACTCATGCTCTCAGCCAGCTCATGCTCCATGGCCTGGCCAGCCTCACTTTCTTTTCATCAAACTACAACAATGGCAGTCATGGCAGAAGTTCTAGCACCAACTGCAGTGTCCAGCACCCATGGTGGGCACTGTGGAGATCCTGGGGGGGCGACCTGGGGCCTTCGCTGCTGCAGTCCCGCAGCATACTTTGGGTGGTGCTTGTGACTGCAGAGCTGATGTTCTGGTTATCTATTACTGAGTGACCCCAAAACTTAGAGGTGTAAACCCAGGATAATATTACTTATGAATCTGCAACTGGGCAGGGCTTGTTTCATTCGACATTTGGTGAGATGGCTTGGGGACGAGGACCTTGTGACATCTGCTCACCCACATGGCTAGCGGTTGATGCTGACTGTTGGATGGGACCACAGCTGGGGAAGGGTCCACACACCAGCCACCTGCTGTTTTTCCCGGTGGCTGTTTGGCTTCCTCACAACATGGCGATGAGGATCCAAGGGTAAGTATCTAGAAGGTGGGGGCAGAAGTGGCATCACCCAGCTTCAGAAATCAAACAGTGTCTCTCCTACCCTATTCTATTCATTAGGAAAAGTCACTAATGCCAGCCTGTATTCAAGGGGGACAATTAGTCTCCACCTTTAATGAGAGGTCTAAGAATTTTTGGCCCTGTTTTAGAACCATAGTTGGCATATTCAGTTCCCTACCTTTTCCAGAGCCTCTATGAGCTGACTAAGATTTTAATGTAAGTTCCTTTTAGGTTTAAGCTCGCCAGAGTGTTGCTGTTGCCTTTCATGAAGAAGGATGGGTAGGACCAGGTTGCTTACCCAAATCTGACTGATTCCAAAGCCTGTTCTCCAAATGTTATATTAGACACCTCCTGGAGGGCATGAGAATAGAGTTCTCATGGCCAATTACTTAATTCATTCAATGAACCAAAGGTCAAATGTGTAATGAGCACCTCTCAATTGTCAGGCCCTGAGGATACAATAGTGAGCACCTTTCCTGGTGTCCGCTTACTGCCTGGTGAGAGGCACAGTAGGTAGTGAGGTCATTACAGTGCAGTGTGAGGAGGGCTACGTGAGGGAATTGTGGGAGCTGCAAGAGTCATGTCTAACCCAGGTGCGTTAGGGGACTTTGAGGTGTTCCAAGAGAGTGACGTCTAATCTGGGACTCCAAGACTTAGGCTAGTGGTGATGGTGGAAGAATGTTTCCACAGGGAGATCAGAATGTGCCAAGGCCCTGGGGCGAGAAGAAGCCTGCCCCTTTGCAGGTGTGAAGGACATTGTGTATGGCTGGAGCATCATGGTGGAGGAGGGAGGAAACACAGAAGCTCACCTCACAGAGGCCAAAGAGGTGAGTGGGGGCAGGTCACACGGGGCTTTCAGAAGCCTGGTCACTTAATGTAAGGACAACTACAATACCGGACATTGGAAATACTTGAGGGGAAAAGTAGAACGATTTGGTAAAGCCAGAAGCCCACATTTATAAGTGTGATGTGCTTGAATCATCCCCAAACCATCCTCCTGCCCCCTGGACTGTGGAAAATTTGTCTTCCATGAAACCAGTTGCTGGTGCTAAAAAGGTCGAGGACTGCTGGTCTACAGGGATGGATTCTAGAGCCTGTCAGTTTCCTGTTGGGTCCAACAGAGCGCTTATGTGTTAGGTATTTCTGTATAACGTGCCACCTCAAAATTCAGCAGGTTAAAACACTAACACTCTACCTTTCTCTGGATTCTGTGGTCCAGGAGGCCAGACAGGGCTCAGCTAGGCTGTTTTCCTTCTTTCATATGATGTCATCTCAGTTCCCGTATGTCACTGCATTCAGCTGGGAGCTCAATTTGGGGGTAACATGCCCAAGATGGCCGCCTCAGGTCCTTCCCTACATGGCCTTCCACCTAATGGTCCAGATGTCTGTGGCACAGCAGCTGAAGCTTAAATGGAAGCTGGGTGACCCGGAACTGGCACAAGTCGCTTCTGCCACGTTCTATTGGTCAAAGCAACTCATATAATCAGGTTAGAGTCAGGGGAGGCAAAACAGGCTCCAACTCTCCATGGAGGAACAGCAAAAACGTTGGTCATCGTAACCACATCACGGTCAGCATGCCCACATTTCTGTAGATTGTGATGCATCACAATTAGAAGAAGATAAGAAAGGGCACACAGCCACCTTTTTCCTGCAATCCTGGATCTGGCAGTACAGTTTTCTAAGGTTCAGTGATACAGGTTAAGTACCCCCGTACACATCTATGGAGAGCTGGGCAGTCTCCAAGGGGGAGTGTTTCCAGCCCGCCCTAGGGAGGTGCCAACAATTCTCCAAATTTCAGCATCAGGAGATGTTTAGTTTAATAGCCCCTCTGCATAATTTCATTCACTCGCTCCCAGTTGTCATCATCATCACAGCCACTGTGCATCATCATTATCACCAACAGTAGCACAAAGCATTTATCAGCCACCCAATTGCACACAGAATAGTGCTGGGGGATGCAGAGCAAATGGCAGAAGGGCACAGGGCAGGTTGGCGCAGGCTGACACCCACGGCTGCATCGGAGGGACTTGAACCCCATCAAAAAGCCACAAACGAGCCCCCAAACACAAAGCCGAGGACTCACGTCATGTAGAGGTGACTGAGTCTTAGAGAGCCACAGTGTAGGATTGGAGTTCAAGTTCCAGTTCTGTTGGTTCCTGAGGCTCAGCTCAGTTAGTGGAAAATTAACCCACAGGATGAGCCATTTGCTGAAACAGATGGATGGATACTTCTACTTGGGTCAAAGCCCATTTTGGTGTCATTGCCAGTGCCAGAGGCAGGGGCAGGACACAAGTCTCCAGAATAAATGATATCAAATGGACATACAGTGCTTCTCAGGCATTCACACATAAAACCCACTGTGCTGGACAAGTGTTGACACTGGAAATGAGGAAGGCCCAGAAAGCAGGAAGCAGCAGTCCTGGGCCAAGACGTACAGAGCTAACCAGTGGCAGTAGAAACGCTGGAGTGAAAGCATAAAATCTCTGGGGAATGAGGACTTCCGCAAATTCTCGGGAAATTCAGAAAGTGGCTGGGTGATCCGTCAGTGAGTTGAGCAGGGGCCAATAGGTCCGGCAGTGAGTTAAAGTTTGGTTTCCACTTACTGTGCAATTGGGAGCTGGGTGTATTTTGTTTTAACTTATAATAAGCTTCATGAAGTTTCTGAGCTTTAATGTCTTCACCTGTAAAGTGAGAATAATAAAAGCACCTACCTTATAAGGCCATTGTCAATTTTATGAGCCCTAAATGTCTGGTCGTGATAAGCACTTTTTATCCACACCATCCAGTTGCACCATCCAGTTGCATCTGTCCTCTCGATAAGAAGTCAAGTTTATGTCCTGCTGTAGTTTGAATGCTTGTGTTCCCTGTAAAATTCAGATCGGAATTGAATCCCCAAGGCAACACTATTGGGAGGTGTGGCCTTTGCAGGTGATGCGGGGTGGACATACTGTTTCATTTCTCCTGGGTACATAGGTAGGAGAGGAACCGCTGGTTACACGGCGGCTCTATGTTTAACTGCTGAGGACCTGCCAGACTGTTTCATGGAAGTGCTTTAGGCAAATGAGGGACATGTTCTGAATTTCCTTGTAAAGAGTCCCTTGGCTGTTTTTTTGATCAACATAATTTAAGTGTGCTGCAGAAGTTTAACCATAGGTTCAAGTGTGCCATGAGATAAAAAAGGTTGAGAAACACAGTTCTAGAGGCTGAAATAGATTAAACTACTTTGGCGAGGATGTTTTCTAGTTCCTGCTGTGTGTGTAATGCTATATCCAGCGTGTCACTTGTATACAAATCCTTGTCTCAAGGTGGCTTTTGGGGACTTTCACTGAGATACTTCTCCAAGTTCCAGAATCAGACATTCATTCATCTGCCCACTGAGGTGTACACTCCAGTGTTACAGTCATCACATGCCTCGAAGTA
Organism: Loris lydekkerianus; assembly: GCA_963574355.1. Taxonomy (NCBI): domain Eukaryota; kingdom Metazoa; phylum Chordata; class Mammalia; order Primates; family Lorisidae; genus Loris; species Loris lydekkerianus. Next base: position 52,565 of record CAUYPK010072565.1, on the reverse strand, counting down.
TATTCTGGATCTCAGTTGCCAGATCTACTCCGAGTTACACACAACAATAAGGAAATAATGCAGTGAACCTCCACACCCATTGCCAAGATGCAATAATTACAGATCTACAAAGGAGCGTGGTGGGGTGAAGGGAATCTGCTATATCTCAATTCTTGTCATGGTTATGTAACTATATCTATCTGTCTATCTATATTATTATTATTTTTTTTTGTCAAACCAAATCAGACTTTAAAAGGGTGAACTTTATTGAATGTAAACCTCAGTAAGTCTGATTTTGAAATAAATCTTGTCTTGTTTTATTTATCCCTTTTCAATCTGCTGGAGTACTTTAAAGGAAATCCCAGAAATCACCTCACTTAATCTTTGCTCACTGCAGTACACAGCTTTAAATATTGTTAACATTTCCTTACATAACCACAATGCAATAATTTACTACTTCTTTGGTGATGTGCTGGCTGTAAGGTTCAGTTCAGTTCTGACTTGTCGTCAAAGCATCTCTTCATTACTGGTTTGTACAAATCAAGGTCCAACCTAGGTCCCCCTGTGGTGTTTGGTTGTTACATGTCTTCAGTGATTTTAAATCTAGAGCACTCTCTTTTTTTCTTTTAATTCATCTTCCCTTGAAGTAGGAATATTACTGGTGATTATCTGAGAGAGGAGAGATGAGGGTTATATGTGATAATCCTTATTTGTACTCAAAAAATGGTTATTATAATTGGTAAAATAAGAATGTTTATTATTTGATGTGGCTTTTTCCACCGTACATGGGAAAAGGAGAAATGAATGCCCCCCTTTTTACATATGCATACCCTCATGCTATACTTGCACATATACAAAGGTTGTCCGGAAGTGACAGGTGATGTAATATGAAAAATAGACATACATGACTGGGTACCAACAGTCCTTGAATATATGCATATAGCTACATATTTTTTAATGGGAGGGGTAATTAAACACTGCTTTTAATTTTAGGTATATCCTTTGGAGTTTTGTGCTCTCTTCTTATATCACTCTGTTTCTTTTTCTCTTAATTTCAGTCTCCTCCACTCTAAAAATACTATATTCATTGCATTGAATTTCAAAGGCATTTAAAAATGCCTTTGGAAATACAGTCTCAGCATTTATGGGATGGCTTTTTTTCTTTTTTTTTTTTCCAGACAGAGCCTCAAGCTGTTGCCCTTGGTAGAGTGCCATGGTGTCACAGCTCACAGCAACCTCCAACTCCTGGACTTAAGCAATTCTCTTGCCTCCGCCTCCCAAGTAGCTGGGACAACAGGTGCCCACCACAAATGCCCAGCTATTTTTTGGTTGTAGTTGTCATTGTTGTTTGGCGGGCCCGGGCTGGATTCGAATCCGCCAGCTCTGGTGTATGTGGCTGGTGCCTTAGCCACTTGAACTACAGGCGCCGAGTCTATGGGATGACTTTGATCTTGGTGTCTCCCATGTAGTTATAGTCAGATGGTAGCTGGAAATAGAAATCAGGGTTCTGGAGCAGCTGGCGGTTAGCTGGGTGTCTCTTCCTCTCCTTTTGTGTACTCTCAGGTGCCTCTCCAAGAGGTCTGTCTGTGTGAGATTGTTTGGGCTTCCTCCCAATATGGCTGCCCTGGGCCTTTTCATAGGATGGTGTCTCAGGGCCCTGTACAAGCATTCCAGTGAGCAAGGTGGAAGCTGCATCTCCTTTTGTGACTCACACAACATTACTCCTATCACAGTCTACTTGTTACAAGGCTGCCTTGATTCAAGAGGAATGGGCAAAGATCCCTGCTTCTCAATAGACAGAGTATCAAAGGAGTAACAAAGGAGCATATAATAGAAGATGATATGAGATGGGAGGTATTCCTGCAGCCATCTTTGGGAATTATATATATTATATTTGGATATTATATATAGAATATGCCACACCCGAAATCAAACATTATTTTTAAAACAAAATTCCTCTGCTGATCAATTATCCATCAGTGATGTGGGAAGCTGCCTTTAGGCGGTTCTCAGGGAGCTGGAGCCTTTCATTTTGAAACTGAGGAACTGGAAATCTCTGCTCTTCTGAAAACGTGTCAAGTGATTTTTGAAACCTACAGCATAAATCATATTCCCTCAGACACCACTTAATAAAAACTCTGCTTGCTTATGAGTGGTTGGGTATGTAGGTCGCTACAAAAGTTTTAAGACAGTCATTAGTATTTTACTATTCGGAAACACTATCACAATGACCCATGTACATGATAAACACTTTTTCCCACTTCATTTATGAGGAAAATGAGGTTCAGAGAAGAGATCCAAGGCCCAGAAATATAATAGAACTGGGACTAAAAAGGGTAAAGTATTTCTGGTTTCCACACTAAAGTCAGGTGGGTGTAGGGAGCCTGTTCACAGTTTTTAGGAGCCTTTTTGCAAATGCCCAGAACTGACGATGTTCTAAAACCCATAGGAAGCCGAGAACAGCTTTCCCCTTGCTGAGAGCCCCTCAATGGCTTCCCTGCACCAGTGGGATCAGATCTCAACCTCTTTTCAGGATGTTCAGGGCCCTTCATTATGGGTCGTGCACATAATCATTACACACATGTATATATCTTTCTTCAAACGTAATTCATACCTGTTGGAGGCTAATAGGCATTTGGTAAGGATAACAGTTTCTGCAAAGACCACTGCCCCTCTCCCTATCCCCGCAACACCCACCCTGTCTTCTTTGAAGAGGTCTTGCTGGATTTAACAAAGCAGAGAGAGATCCACTGTGAAAATTCCTTTGTTCAAAGCTTGAAGCTGAAAGAGAATAGGCTTCCCTGTCTGGGCTGCCAAGAGGAGTGACGGGACTGAGGACAACAGGCTTCAAAGGAGGCCAGAGGAATCTTGGGGAAGTTTCCATATGCTGAGGAGTTTCCTAAAGAACTCAAAGCCGACTGTGCTCTCTTGGACAGCACTTGTTCATGCCCATCCAATATGTCTCTAGTGGCCCATAAAAATTTCACTACATTTTGTCCACCCACGGATACTGTGACCTAGTATGACCCAATCAGAAATCTGTTTTGGCAATGTTTCCAGAGGGGACTGCAATGGCCCGGGCGGCAGCCACCTTGACAGTGTTTGCTTTAATCAGGAATGATGGCTTCTGGTGGGAATTGGAGGCAGGTGGTGCGGGGAGCCGTGAACTTTGTCACAGAGCAACGACTTCTGTAAAATTCACAGCAGTTCCTTCCAATGCTGTCTGAATGAGCTGGAGTGACTACAAATGTGTCCTATGGGCTACAAGTAATGATGGGATTGGAGTCATATTTCAATCCCTAACTCGGGGAAAATCTTAAGTGGGCAAAGTGTGGATTGTTTTCATTGTCTGAAAATATTTACCCTATTTGTATGTTTTAATAATAACCCATATTTTAAAAAATGGAAATAAATGAAAAACATGGACCCTATTTTTCCAGCTCATTGCAGTTAATCTAATTGGGGAAAGTGTCTTAATTGTCATTGAACCTCCCATGCTTGGGCAAGATGCCCCTACAAAGAGGGCCTGTGCAAAAGTGCCTAACTTCTACAAGAGTGATTTTGGACTGATGAAATGAAATGAAGATTTCTGAAGCCTCTCGAGAGTCTTCTCAGTGTTGCTAAATGTGGGCTACTATCAGCAAATTCCTCTGGATCAGTATTCATTTGATTCAACACTAGGATGCCTTTGAGGTGGCAGTTAGTGGTCTGCTTTGATGACTGTTCTGGTATCGCACAGTCAGCCGTTTTAAAGTTCATGCTTTTTACACTTGGTTCATTTCTTGTTAACTTTCTAGTGGGGGCCCAGGAGCTACAGCCACATTACTGAGACTATTTCTGGCAACAGCAACACCATCTTGGTGAATTCTACCTAATTTTAGGTGGATCTACATCACCTTGCTAGAAATGGAAGCAAAAGTCAAAATTTGTGACTTTGAGGACACTGTATTATTGTATACATACAAAACCTTGAAGTGGTAAGAGTGCTTTGCAGACATGAGGGTATTTGAAGCAACAAGCGACTGACCTCCATGACCACTGTCATCGTGGAAACCCTGTGGGTCATGGTCATGTAGAAATATTGACCTTACTATGAGCCAGGCCACTAAAGCAACTCTGACCACCGAGCGTTACCTTTCTGTTGTCCCTGGATCTGCCATTTTGCAGAGCCCTGGCTTTCGCAAGTATGACTCTTCTGAGACTTTCTTCTGGCTTTATTAAATTTTCTTCTATGCTACAGGCAAAAGAAGACTCTCTAGTGACTCTTTTGTGAATCAAAATTCACAAAAATCAAAGTTGAAACAACTAACAGGAATTTCCAACATGAAGGCTTGTGGCATTCTCCTGAGTGTCCCAAAGAAACTTTGCTGTCCCCTGGAGTGTGGCTCCCACCATTGGGGAGTTTTGCCCCTCACTTATTGATTATTTGGTTTTGTGACATTCCCCCCATTTCTGAAAGGGCTATAGGATATATATTTATATAAGGTGTGTGTGTGTATGCCTGTGTTTCAATTTAAGCAACATTGATTAAATTGCCTTCTGAAACTATTTTATTGATTTTGTTATGCCATTTAAGTAACTGGGGAGTCCTTTGAGTTTTATAGAGTCAAAGTTTGAGAACAGTCATTCCAGATGCATCAGCTGCATTATTTAGGCACTTGTCAACTAACTTTCCTCCAATTCCAGAATGTGGGAAACAACAGGAGATACTCAGTAACATGTGCTTGGCTGTAGGGAGCAAGAAGCTGTGATTTACAGGATAAGGGTTGAGCTATAATATGGTCCTGGATGTTTTAAAGGCCCTGCTTGAGCCTTAGCAGACATCTTCCTGGTCCCCTGGACAAAGGTTGTTAGTTGTGTTACCCAAATAGCCTTTCTTTTCCCCTTAGAACTCCTGACGTCCAGCAGGTATACAATTACCTGGAATTAAGACTACATTTTTGGCCAGGTGCAGTGGCTGGGGCCTGTAATCATAGCTCTTTGAGAGGCTGAGGTGGGAGGATCACTTGAGGCCAGGAATTTGAGACCAGTCTGAGAAAGAGAAAGACCCCATTGCTACCAAAAAAATAGAAAAAATTTAGCTGGGTGTAGTGACACGTGCCTGTAGTTCCAGCTACTTGGAGCCTGAGGCAGGAGGATCACTTGAGCCCAGGAGTTTGAGATCAGCTTGGGTGAGAGTAAGATTCTGTCTCTACTAAAAATGAGGTTGCTGTCATGGTGTGTGAAATGCCCGCAGGCCTTCATATGTATCTGGTTCTTTCAGGCACCAACCCATGTGCAGTCAATGACTTTTAGGAAGTTCAGGGAGGGGCGGGGGGTTTGGCATTAGGCAGGACAAATGCAAATCCTTCTTTTGCCAGCTGTGTGCTCTTGGGCAGGACTCTTAGCTATTTTTGCTTTTGTTTCCTCATCTATAAAAATAAGATTAATATTACCTGTGAGAGCTAAAACAATAATGAATGAGGAGGGCTTAGCACCACAGAGGGTGCTCAAAAGTGAAAGCTGTTACTTATTAAGGCTGAGCTTAGGGTTGGGAGAAGGGGATAAAAAAGTTTTATGAATTGTTAATTTATAATAAATCCCCAAAGAGATGTTCTTTTAAAACCTTACTTTCAACAAACTTTATCGACAGGGGAAATTTTCTCAGGAGAGAACAAAAATTTACCATTAAGCCAATTTCCTCATATTTGGGCAAAACTTAGCAGAAAGATGGCTGAGTAGAAAACAGCCCCCAATCCTTGGGCATTCTCTAAGGTCCCATGCACCTAGACATCGGTGCCATTTATTTTATATTATGTTGTTTTGTTTTGTTTAGAGTGGCATGATGATAGCTCACTATAACCTCAAATTCCTGGGCTCAAGTCATCACCCCAGCTCAGTCTCCCCAAATTTTGGGGTTACAGGCATGACATTGCTCACTGTGCCCAGCTAATTTTTAAAAATATTTTGTAGAGACAGGGTCTTGCTATGTTGTGTAGGCTCATCTTGAACTCTTGGCCTCAATCGATCCTCCTGCCTCAGCCTCTCAAAGTGCTAGGATTACATGTGTGAGTTACTGTTCCTGGCCTATATTTTATCGTATAGTATGAATAAAAAAATTTCAGTGGTCTTAGTATGAATTATATTTAAGAAATATAAATTAAAGGCCCAGCGCCTGTGGCTCAAGTAGCTAAGGCGCCAGCCTCATACACCTGAGCTGGCAGGTTTGAATCCAGCCCGGGCCCGCCAAACAACAAGGACAGCTGCAACCAAAAAATAGCTAGGCGTTGTGGCAGGCGCCTGTAGTCCCAGCTACTTGGGAGGCGGAGGCAGGAGAATCGCTTGAGCCCAGGAGTTGGAGGTTGCTGTGAGCTGTGATGCCATAGCACTCTATGCAGGGCAACAGCTTGAGGCTCTGTCTCAAAAACAAAAAAACCCAAAACACACACACACAAACCCCAAAACCAAAAAAAACAAGAAATATAAATTAAGATACTAATATAATAGCAGTAAATATAATTAATTAAATATATTAAAGTGTGAATGAAGGTTATCACTGAAATTATGTTTGGGATGGGATACTTTTCTTGGTGGGCTGATAGACTAAAATTTTCATCTGTAATAGGATGTCCTGTCTCTAGCAATTTTCAGAAGTGTAGGAGGTGTCCTTGGTGCTGAATTATAGGCAGGGAGTCTGGTAGTTACCACCTAGATAAATAGCTCAGCTTTTGATGAAGGTGGGGGAGGAGGAGGAGAAAAAAGGACAGCCACCACCGTTGCCACTTTCCCAGGAGGTGGTTGTTGTTGTTTGTCTTGCTTTGTTGAGGGGGGGAGGGGGAAGGGAATGTGCGGATCAGAGAAAGCCTAGGAAGAAGATTCTTAAAAAAAAAGCTGTGGAGCTGCCCAGAGCTTCCCAGAGCTTCCCTGTGTTGCTATGGGGATTAATTAGTCAATACTGGTGCTGTATTTGGAGCCAGTTTGAGTTAGGCATGTGCAGGGAGCTGTGACCTAGATGTTAAATTATTTTCTAAAAGGAAAGTGAGCTTTAGGGTTTTTGAGTGGTGGGGTTCCCACACATGTAATTTTATACCTAGAAAGCATTCTTTTGAACTATATAAGTGATATCTTGGCAAAATATGTTGGTAGCTTTTTGCTAAAGCATTTTAGGTTAAAATTAAACTTGCAAAGAGACATCTCAGAAAGAAAAATACACTGGAAATCTAGGCAGATTTGGAGTCAGCAGGGTCTTCTGCCTTTCCTTCTTTTCTTTATCCCTTCATTCCCTCCATATCTTTTCATTTTTTCCCACTGTGTCTGCATAAGAAAAATAGGCCTTGCTCCGATGTCAAGTCTTTATTGGCAGCTTAAGCAGCTCACGTTTATCCAACCACTACTTATTCTATATTTTTTCCATCCAAAGCATTCAATGTCAGGAATTGTGCCTTATTTATCTTTGTAGTCATCAGAGCAGCTAGAATTTCATCCATTCCTTATTCATATCTTCATTCGTTTGCTCATTTAACAAACCTCCACGAGCACATATTCTTTACCAGGCCTTGGGCATGAAGTGGTGTCCTATGATCTTCAATACTTTCCACCTGCCCCCCATGCCGTGGATCTGCTTTCTTAAATAATTACCTATCCAGAAGTGTAACATCCTTAGATTCTTTCATATGCACCATATACATGCATATGTTTTTATTAACTTAAAGTAAATGCTTGGCACCATCAGTGATTTCTGTCATTTATATATAATATGAATTACCTCACCCTTGCCCTTAGTTCATTTTTGCTTTTTAGTTTAAGTTTTCTCAGGTGAAAAGGTGCTTCCTGATTCTTGTCTTTCTCTGAAGAAGCCGGTTGGGCAGCTTGTCCAGGCTGGCCTGCCCCCCAGGTAACCACTAGTGTATAGCGGCTTAGTCGTCAAGAAACTCCTCAGATCTGAGGGAACACCTAGGGGGTTAAAATAATACTTGTGCTATTTAAAATTACTTTTATTATTGACAGGGTTTTGTTTGCAAAATAACTTTATGTAAAGTTGATATTATACAAATATTATAAAGATATCATCATACTCCAATATCATATGGATTTGTATAACCTCAAATTCACCAATCCATAAACCTCTTTAATTCACAAAGAGCACTTAGTAGGCATTTTGCATGGACTTCATGCCTGAAAAATACTATTTGAGCATTTGGATTGTCAGCACAATTTCGCCTTTGGATCCTTTTTTCCCTGTGGTATGCCTATCAGTCCCAGGGAATCTTGAAGGACTAAATGTGACAAAAGTATATGTCTGTATTCGACACTGGGATGTAGGTAGCTTCTGGGTTATGAAGGAGTTATGCTTTTCAAAAGCTTGTTTGCTAAGTGGCCACATGGGCATTCACTGTGTGTATTTCTCAGTCAAATACCATTTCTCCCACAGTTTCCTGCAAACCTCAGAAAGTTCACTTTGGGGTCTCTGACACCTGGTACTGCATCTGGCTGTGGTCTGTACTCAGCAGTGGAAAGAATGACAGTTCCTCCATTTTCCCGATGTCCCCTTCCATCCCTTCACCTCTTGTTTTTCTTTGAACCCTTCAAGATTTAGCTCAAATGTAACAGCCTCAGGGAAACCTTCCCCCACTGACCCCAGGCAGAGTATATTTGCCCTTTTGCCAGCATTCCCATGGTATTTGCAACATGTGCCACTCACCACATTGCCCTTTGATGAATTAACTCATGGCAATCTTCTTGACATTTCTGTGGTTTCTGAAGGGCAGGGACCCAATTTGCTTACTTGTATATCCCTAAGACCCAGCCCAGTGTGTGCTGGAGTTGTAGGCCAGCCTAGAAATGTCTCTCCTGAGATGTGTCTAAACTCTCTTGTACCCGTGGAACCTGCCATGGCAGTTAATATAAATTCTAGGCAAAAACTCATTCTGGAGCTCAATTTTGGAGAGAGTGGTGTCCAGTGAGAGGGGTGGGTTGTGGTGGAAGGGGCTTGAGGGAGTGGGAAAGGTGAGAAAGGAAGTGAGTGACTTCAGGGACTGAAAGGAAGCATTCCAGCACTGTGACGAGGACAAGAGCCCTCAGAAAGGACAATCTGACATGTGAGGGACAGCCATCACATTTGGACACCAGAGACAGCTTGTCAGTGAAACCCACCTGGGAGCCAGGGTGTGTTGCTGGGTCTACTCTAAAGCCCAGCTCCCTGGGGCTGCCAGGGACAGTCGTCATGGGGCAGCCACTGGTAGTTGGTCTGCCATGTGCCCTGGGCAAGCATTTGTTTGGCCCCTGGGACAAGTGAGCTTCCTTCTGTGTGTTCAACTCTGCTTGCCTCAGGAGAGTCCAGACAACCCTTCCGTGTGAGTCTCGGGCCTTGGGGTCATCGAGTGCAAGGATAACTTACTTGAAGGGCAAAACCAAAATCTGTTTTAAAGACATTTTAACGATAGCAGTGGACAGCTGGCTTTTAGCCTGTCCTTCTCTCTCCTAGCCTCCAGCTTCAGCAAAATAGGTCAATTTTACTTAAATAGTTAAGTGCCACATTCAAAGTTGGTGGTTTGATGTTGACATTCTGAACAGTCACAGTGACATTTAAAATAGGAAGTCGGTGTGGGAATGGCGTGGGGGTGACAGTGGGCCTGACCTCTGAAAACCCTGTGCTGTTCCTTGTATGGCAGGAATTAAGTCCTCCCCATTGGCCTTTGTTCCACTTTGTTCTACTACGTCTAACTTTAAAAGGAGAAATACCCCTTCTGGCCATTTGGGGCAGGGCTTGGGGATAGAAAGAGGGTGGGGGAAAGAATCCATCGGAAGCCAAGGCCGTGGAGACAGATGAAGCCCAGTGACGGGCCAGGGGCTTTGCCGTGCTGCTGACCGACCGCGGCAGAAGGCTGGGAGGAGAGGAGCATAAACAGAGGCATCTGGTGCCCCAGCATGGAGCAGCGGGTCCGTGAACCGTGGCAGATGCAGCCTCAGCTGTGATTGGGCATGAGGACTTGGTGTCCAAGCCTGGGTCACGCGCAGGGCCCGTTTTAGCGGTGACAGTGCAGTGTCAAACTGCCATTCTTTCTTTCTCCTGCGGTTTTTTTTCCTCTGAAATCTGCCAGCTCTCAGATGCAGCCTAGACTAGGCCCCTCGGGTTCACAGGCTGGAGGAAGTGAGCGGGCGAGAGCAGTGAGTGACATCCGAGAGGGACCTGAGGAGGGGGAGCCAGAAGCCAGCAGCAAGCGGGCAGGATGTGGAGAGAAGGGCTCTGCGGGTTTTGCATCGTGGGCAGAATCAAGTTTCAGTGAGGCACAGGTGTCGGATAAGCAGATTATGTGGAAGGAAGGACATTTGGAAGCTCTGCTTGTAAGGAGCCACATGAGCTCTGGGAAGACTTAACATGCTCTTCCTCAAAACCAGTGGCATCGAGATCCTTAAAAATCACCCGATAATCTTTGTGGAGAAAGAAGAGGCGTGTCAGAGTAAGAGGCGCTGTTGTGGAAAAATGTGACTTTGTTCCTTAGCAATCTGGGGTTTCACCCATGCAGCCACTCTCACCCTGGCATTTGTCTGCGGGAAAGTTTGGAAGAAGCTAGTGACTTGGGTCACTGGCAGTTTTGACACCTCTTCTGGAAGCAAGTCACGACTCGGCCTTTTCCATTGCAAGGTTTCATCAGTTTCTCTCTGTCCTCTCCTCTCCTTCCCTGTCTCTCTCTGTTACAGAGGATAGAATTAATTTCAGAACTTGACATATTAAAAAACAACAACAACAACACGCTACAGCTCGTGTTTTTACTTCCCATTTGTTTGGAGTTCCTAGAAGCCTGCAGATGTGACAGAGAGGAGGTAATGTCGCACCGTGGCTCAGAGGAATATTTCTATCAATTGGCTGAGTCCGTGGAGACAAAAGCCACGTGTCTCACTAACCTCAAATTCCATACTCAAAGCTTTTCGTATTTAGCTTTTTTCCTCCCCCCGCAAGGTACTGGGTAGGATTCATTCCAGGCTTTTCTTATTTCTTTTTCTTTCCCTCACCCAGGGAAAGGTCTAATACACAGACATGAGTCAGAAATCTCTAGGAAAAAATACCTCCCAGTTCTGGGTGGAGAGAACTGAAACAAACACCCTCCCCATGGAGAGCCTTGGGCCCCAGAAACCCAGGGACGTAGCCTGGGGCTGTGCTTATGGTGGAAAAACAGACACAAAAAGAAAAAGTGAATCCTATGCCTTGCTGCCGTCCGCCTCCCATTGAGTTTGGACTGATTCCTTACAGAGGTGTTCCTGAGCCTCCCGCTGGGCATTTCCCACACTGGCTCTTTCCCTTCCCTCTTGCTTCACCTTCTCTCTTTGTAGGTATAGAGTCCCCACGTCCTGCATCTTAGAATTTTTTCCATTTCTTAGTAGATACGTGTTCTACATCTACACCAAAGCCCCGTACCACTCGGTGTGTTCTCCCTGTGTCTCTTCCCACTTGCCCGTCTCTGTGTGTTTGACTTTCTCCATCCATGGCATTCTGGGGGCTCCTCTCCCCTCCTCCCATCCATTCCCAAGAGGCTGATCATCTGTGTACCTTTTTCTACTCAAACTCTAGTGAAACAGGGCATGGGCCCATGCTCTGATGTCTTAGACACTTCCTGGTCTCCCAGAAGGAGAAGTTAGACCCGTGCAAGGCTCCAGCTGTGCATGCTAAAGCAGCGCCCCTTCTCTGTGAAGTGCAATCCGGGTCTCGGAGTCATTTGTTTTCCACTGAGTTTGTCCCTGTCCGGAGGAAGCCTGTCATGTGCCCTATCTATAAAGTGGCACTGAGAGGATGAGAAACGGCCACCTTCTCCCACTGATGTGTGCACAGGGTGCCTTCCCCCCCAAACATCTGGCCCCTTGAATCATCCTCACAGTATTGCCCATGGCTCCGCGAGCCCCACTCCCTGGGCCATCACGGAGCTTGCACGCCCTGCTCGGGGTCTGTTCTCAAGTTGTTCCGGGGATCCTGCCGTATGATGACAATTAGGAGCAGTTAGTTTGCAGATGAGGCCAGCGAGTGGCAGGTGGTGGGAATGGGCCTCAATTAACTAACAGGCACCAAATCCCTTCCTAATGAGGCTGGGCCACCCAGATGAGCCAGGAAGCATGTGTCACTGACAGTGGCAGAGGATTTGAACTGGAGGGGGGGAGCTGGTCAACAGGTACCTGGCTCAGCCACCAAGACAGCTCTTTCCCTCTCATGGCTCAGAAAGACAAGCTGGTGTTGTACCCAGAAAAGGGCAGTGGAAGAGAAGGAGCAGGAGCTGTGGCACACATGTCATACTTCTTTGCAAACATTTCATCCCTGCAGTGGCTCCCTTTGGGCAGTTCACCTTCTTAGTGTGTTTGTGTGAAGAGTTAAGACATCTCCCAGGATAAGCGGTCAGTGAGGTATGGCCCAGCCAGCAGGCAAGGTAATGAATGTCAGCTACTTAATAAAGGGCCATTGTCTTGAGTGGAATTTGAATTCCAAATCAGACATTATAGTAACGCTACAAATGTCATGTTAGGCTGGTGACACTTCCATTGCAAATCTTCCGGGGGCTCTGTGTGGATTCATCACCTGAATTTATAAGGGATTGAAACTTGTTTGACTTAGTGTGAGCTTTTAAGAATTTGGAAATAAACAAAAAAAGAACTTTAAAAAAATGCACAAAGTGTTAGCAGGGACACGCCGTGGAAGAATTCCCTGTTTCTCATTCCTCCAATCCCTCCATCCCAAACAACTCATTGTTAAGGTTTGAGACTTACAGGAACAAGACTCACTGCTCTGTAGTATGAAGCAGTTCAGTTCTAGAAGTTGAGACAACTGGAGTCTTTTACTAGTTGTAGATTCACCATTTTTCTGCAGTGCCAAGGAGGGTGGCCGTGACGCATGCCCTTGCCCAGGCCACAGCTTTGCGCTGTGCCCAGTCCTTTCGTTATCCCCTGCATTCTAGCGTGTGAGTTAGAGTTGTGTTTAAAACTGGTTGTTTATAATTCTTCCCCTGTCCCCTCTACCCCTCATTCTCTCACAGCACAAAATGTCATGTTAAAAGAGGCCTAAAGCCTTAAAAGTAAGCCACAGAACAGGGATTGGGATGTGGCTTTCTTTTTCCACGTGAGTGATAATACTACACACTGTAGGTGTCGGGCTGCGGAGCTCAGAAACAATGGGGTAAACCAAGAACCCACCTGGGGCCACCATGCATTTCTCTCCTACTGTCAGTTTCTGATCTAAAGAGCATTTAATTGGACATTTTTGTCCTTTTCCTAATTTGATTGTTATAAAAACAAATGCTGAACAAGAGGATTCTCCTTTTTAAAGGGGGAGGTTTGCCAACCTTTATACATCCAATCAGTGTTATGTTTACACGTTCATAGCTCTGTGACGTGGAAAATTCGAGACTCTCTTTAAATTCCGCGGTATAAACTGTGCCATTTGTTTTCATGAGCATCACATCCTTAGGGATTTTGCAAATCTTGCAGAGACAGTCAGAAATACCAGTGACTCTGTTGTGTTGTAAAACTAGACGATAGTACAGGTTTCATTGTGTTGTCCTTCCTTCCCTCGTTTCTCCCTCCCTTCCTCCTTCCTTCCTTCTTGTCTGCCTTTTTCTCATTCTCTCTTTTTTGGGCAAGACTAATGTCAAAACCACTCTAGATCTTTACTTTCCCAGAGCTCTGTAGGGGAGCGAAGCTCATGTTTCTCAGAGGCATCAAATGTCTTCAAAACCAGCATAGGAGGTTTCTCAGGCCCTGCTGCCTCTCTGGTCTCACACCACCGCGCATCCTCAGTGAGAAGGGAGGAGACAGTCTTATGGGAACCCACTTTAAGGAGGAGAAAGAGAGCCTCACACGCATTGGAAATTTTCTTAAAACTTCACAGAACACATCTAGAATCCTCACGTTTTCACGTGGATTCCTTCAGAAGCCCACTTTGAGACAAAGATTCTGAAGCAAATAGGTTATGTGGGGGGTGATTCCATGAAAACCTTGGCAGGGCCTTGGGAAGGTGAAATGGGGAAGGGGAAGAAGCTGGTAAAAAATAGGTTATCACGCCAGTTACCACTGTAGGAAACAAGCTCAACCCTTGGAGGGACTCTGGGGGGACAGAGAAGAATGACCAAGGGTCAGGAAGCGGGGCTTGTCAACTTCCCGATGCTGCCGGCTGCAGCTGCTTGTAGGACAGGAACACCCACCACTTCTGTGGTGCCCTGAGCATGCAGGCCAACTGTGGAAGGCCAGAAATGCTCCCGGGTACAGAAGAGCATCTTGAATGAAGGACTCTTTGAAGTGTAGGGATGTTGAGGGGTCCCTGCTGGCATCTCTGCTGCACTTCACTTCTGGCTTCCTCTCCTGGTTTCATTCTGCTGTCATGTACCCCTTTGGAAGTGCAGGAGAGGGGAGCAGAGAGGTGGAGATGGTTGGGGGGAGGGAGTGAGGGTTGGCAAATTTCCTTAACATCACACATGATGCTTAGGAAGAGAGATGCTGCATCATAGCAGGTCTAAAAATTAATTCGAATTGAAAAACTAGTAAATCTAAGTCAGTTTTTTTTTTTTTTTTTTTTTTTTTGTATGGAAAGGATCAGTTTTGTGGCTTGTGATTTCCTTTTATATTGTTAGCTAACATTCCACGTATGAATGTATATACTTAGAATCATACAGGTTAACATTAGAAGAGAACTCAAAACATTGTCTGGCCTAACAATAGGGCAAGAACTTCTCTTATTTTGCAGATGACACTCTGAGGACTAGAAAAGTCTTCTGCTCAAGAAGCCATTGTTTATGGCACACAGAGATGGCCTCAATCTCTCACCTCCTTACATCCATCACTTCCAGGTTCTCGACAGACAGACCCAGGGGAACGTCCAGTCAAATGCTCCTCTGTCTCATGCTCTGCCCTCTTGTCTGTGTGTTGTTCTAGCTCCCTTCTCTGGCCCTCTGGACTCTGACTCGATTGGCCTGGAACTCACTTATCAAGGATTTCCAAGCTTCCATTCCTTCAGTGTGAGGCTGAGGTGTAACAACTGGCTCTCCGGAGGTGAGCATGGGGAGAGCCCTGATCTTCAACAGTAACTGATTTCTGTGGTGTAACCATTCCATGGTAGCTGATTTGGAGCCTCCAACAGAATGTCACTCAACATAGAGTTGAGGAAACATTTGTACTTGACACTGGCACAAAAAGGCTCCAGTTCCCCAAACCTCTGTAATTCTAAAGCTCATGGGGCCTAGAGCTGAGATGCCTGCCTGACTGAAATTTCCCAGCCCCAAACACCTGCAGCCCAAAGCTCCTTACCACCCAAATCTCCTTCCTTGCAACCTCACCTTCCCCAATCCCTCATTTCCTCCAACATTTCCAGATGGGGGCTGGGCCCTTTTAGAGTGTCCACTTGTGGCAGCTGCCCGTGGGGAGAGGAAGAAGAGGACGTCTCTCTCCCTCCCACTGTGAGGCGACCATCTTGTCTCCTTCAATCAGTTTGGTATCTGCTGGAATGCCTGGACTTCCCTCCACACCTGCCTGCAAGATGCATCTTTGTTCACTGGGACAGCACTGGGACAGGTGGAGTGTGATGCTGACACTGTCCCTATTTTGCACGTTGCTCTTCTGGCTCATTTGGTTTCTAGCCAGGCTCGGGCCCCAGACACCTCCTCAGGGAAGCCTTTTGTGACTTTCCCTGAGTTTATCATTGGTGTCCCATGTTCCTTCCCCTCAAAGCCCTTTCCTCATCCATCATTGTGATTATTTAATTGACTCTCTCCTGCATTGGAAGGGAAGAGTCTGTGTCCTATGGGCTCACAGGGGTGTCACCAGGCCTGAGCAAGGTGTCAGGCACATAATAGGCACTCAACAGTATCTGCGTCACAACGGAAAGAGCCATTGTTTTCAACCCCACCCGAATATTTCTGTAATCAGGGGTGCTGCTCTGGGAAGACTGTCCAGCACGTGTGGTTTGTAAAGGCTCCAGAGGGGATTCTAACGTGGCTGCGGGTGAGACCACTGCTCTTCACCAGGGCCTCTGAGGAGTCTTTAAAAGAATAGCTTTCAAACCTGTCTATATCCTGTGACCCTGAAGCCAAGACTGCACCCAGTACAGAGTCTGGAGGAGGAGACCCATTGTGTCTGTTAAACTTCGCTAGGTGGTTTTCACGTGCAAAGTTGGGAACCACTGCCAAGTGTCTCAGCTCTCTAAAGCTTTCCCCCTCTCTCCCAGGGTGATAGTTAGATTTCTCCCTATTCCAAAGCTGCCCTGCCATTTGATTCTAGGTGTGGGCTGAGGAACTTGGGGTGGCCTTATGGCTTGGTTAAATGGGATATTAGTGGATCTAACGTAATCGAGGGCCTTGCAGGGTTGGGCTTGCTCCCTTGTGCCACTGTCAATGTCATGAAAAGAGCACATCTGACCAGCCGTTTGGTCCAGGAGGATGAGAGACACCAGGAGCACAGCCACCTGGCAATGCTCAGCCCAGATCAGCCATATCTTAGCCAACCCACAGACATGCAGGTATGTGGCTGAAAAGAATTGGTTGCTGTTTTAAGTCACTGAGGTTTTGGTTCATTGTGCAGCAATGGCAAACTGCTATGTCCACTTTTCCATAGTAAATATTCACCTGGGTTAATTACATGGCCAGCTCACCTTTGTGGAGCCTTTGCGATCTAATTTCTTCATTGTTTTTCCAAGAAAAGAAAGACCGCAGGTGGACAGACTTTCAGCGGGTTCATCTCAAAAGTCACACCATGTGTGCATCCCACAAGTCATGCTGAGCAACCTCCTCGCACTTCGTCCGCTAGCTGGGGGGCCGTGTGGTCATGAACACAGAAGATTGCAGGATTACAGAATTGGCACTACCCAGCTGTGCTTTCATTGCTGTCACACTGGTATTTCACATAGTTGTGGCTCTACAGTGTCATCAATGTGGCCCTAACGTGTGTAAACAATAAGGTCTCCCTTCTTCACATCAGCACCAATCACTCATGTATCTACTTCTCCCACCCTTCCCCAAACTAAAGGGTGTGACTAAACAAAACATTCATTAATCTTGTTGGAGAACATTTATCTGGAAATTTCTGACAAATAAAATATTTTAACCTTTACTTTTTGATGTTGGGTAATACTGACAATTCCTTGTCCCAAAATACGGGTAGAATGAAATAAAGACTCCAAGTCAGGTGGTGACACTGTCCTTTTTTATCTCCCTGGTGAACTTGAGAACTCGTACAGAATCCTTTCCGCCCAGACTGAGGATTGGAGCCTGGGTCAGGTCTTTGCAGCTGCCATCAGGGTGGATGTTCTGTCCCCTGGACAAACTAGATACCTGAATCTCAGCTCCCAAATGGGCTGACCCCAACTGGGGGCCCAGCGAGGAGTCCAAGGGTGAGGTCTGGGGTAGAGTCCCATGAAATCCCCAAAGTTGAAGGCAGAAGTGCATGTGAGTGCACTCACACATACATGTGTGCACTGTTCTGGGGGAGAAGATTCATAGTTTTTATTGGAGTCTCAAAGAGATCAGTGCCTTCCTAACAGAGTAAGAACCACCACCATGTTGGAAAGTGCTTCTTGGAAAGAGTAACCCCTCTAAGCAAGCCCGTGCTTCCAATGTCTATAACTCCAGGGGCTCTGAAGATGGGGTCCAACACCAACGCTTACCGAGCACTTGCTGTGTGCCAGGTCCTTGAGGTGCTGTATGTGCATTACTTCTGTATTAAAGCCGTGTTAAAGATGGACACCGTGATGCTTAGAAATCAGGACTGTGTGACTCTCAGCCCTGGCTCTTAATAGAGCCTCTGACAGAAGAGCCCCAGAACATACAGTATCGGCCCCCAAAGAGATTCCACGCCAACTAAAACAGCTTGCAATCTAAACCTGAAGCCTCCGTATTCAGTTGCACTCCCCCCAAACAAAAGGGCGGAAGGAACACACTGAAAGGACTCTGGTTCTGAGGTGTTCTGTTTGGAAAACATCAGTGCCAGGTCTTTGAGAATCTAGAAATTTGGGAGAAATATTCATGCCACTCATGTGTCAAAGTTTTGCCTGAGCCCGGCAATTAGGCACAATGTTTATTTGGTGCCAAGAATTTTATAACTTGCTCACAGGTGTTTTTTAAAAACTGTTGTGACTGGGGCCTTCCTAGGAAACCAGTGTGTCTTTAAACCATAGGTTTAGGGTGGAAGGAAGGAGGACATTGGTGAGGAAGTGATGTACTCAAACACACTGCTGCAAAGGGTCCTGCTCTGTAGGGGAACATCTGCCACTGTGGGGCCACCTCCCTTCCTGGGAGGCGCCATCTGCCCTGCTCCTGTCTGTACTGGCAGGGAGTGAGTCTCAGGGGATGACCTGCCTGGGCCAACCCACGCCCCATCCTCTGTTTTCACTGCCTCTCCTGCTGTTTCCAGCCTTCCTCTGTGATGTCCCTTTCCCGATGGCTCCCTTGGTTAGGGTTCCTCTTCCACTTGCTCTAATGAGTTGAGAACTCCGCAAAGAACCCAGACCCTTGCCAAGCAAGCTTCCTTCCCTTGAACTTCTGGGGATTCCATTTCCCTCCATTCTTATGTACTTCTCTGGCTGCAGCAGGCAGTCATTTCAAAGTCCTTTTTGGAAAGAAGCAGGCATAAACAAATTTAATTAATAAATAAAAATAACCCAAGACAGGAATCCAAGTCTCCAAGCTCAGGATTATGGGTCCCTCTGCTCTTGCTCTTGGTTTTCTGGGATCTATTCAAGCCCCAAGTTTCAGCAAAATATTTCCTATTTGTTCCACTTCTAGCAGCTAGAAAACACCCCTCAAAAGATGTGGGAGCACTTTCTGATAACGCTTTGTAAGCTGTGCCCTCAAAAAACCGAATTTCATCCATCCCTTCTACAAGTGTTCATCGAGCACCTACAACATGCCA
Source organism: Loris lydekkerianus (assembly GCA_963574355.1). Taxonomy (NCBI): domain Eukaryota; kingdom Metazoa; phylum Chordata; class Mammalia; order Primates; family Lorisidae; genus Loris; species Loris lydekkerianus. Next base: position 33,734 of record CAUYPK010072565.1, on the reverse strand, counting down.
AGGGCTACAGCAGGCACCAGAAGTAAAGTGTTTCCAGGATAAAGCATGCTTCCCAGCTCTCCCAGTCTGCCTGGGGAGTGGCGTCTCTCTTGGGGCTGACTGTCCCCCTGAGCCAGGTGAAGAGCGTGCCTCTTAGTGACACACAAAGCTTGCTCTCTTGTTGGTTTGGGTGAGTCATTTCATCTCTGGGAACCCCTCATCTGTGAAATGAGTGCCCTAGAACCAACCCCAGACACAAGTAGACCCCACGTGGGCAAGGCTCTTGTCACACAGAGTGAGTGGCCGAGGACAATGATGCCCATGAGCCTGTTGTCTCCCCAGGATCCACACCCAGTGCTCGGTGCGGTTACAAACCTCACCTTCCTCCACCTTCTTCTTTGAGGGGGACATTCCCTCTGCACACCCTGTGTGGTCACAGAGGTAGGTCAGTGGAATCTCAAACATCTTCCTGCCCCCGTTCTCTCTCTTTCAAATGGCTTTGGTGTTTGGCGATTCAATCCTCTTTCCTGGGGTGTTGGGACATGAGGCGTCCCATTGTCTTGGAAGGTGGGCAGGTTGTGGCTGTGTGGTTTGTCCAGCCGCTGGCCTGGGTGTTGGCTGGACGCTGGGGAGCCACCTCACAGCTCCACTGCAAAGCAGGACACGTAAATTTGCTACAGAGGAGCCCTGACCAGGGAATCCTCCTCAGCTTCTCTGACCTACCAGACGGGCCCATATTTCTGGAGCTGTCACAGGGTCTACTCCTCACACGTCCTGTGACTGCTCTTTCCCAGAAAAATGACTCACACATATAGAATAACCCTTCCTATTTTGAAGCCACTAATTGAAGTGCATTGTAGCAACTTCTGCTCCTTCCCATAATAAAACATAATAAAAACAAAACGAAGCAGCCCACTAACTATTGTAGCAACCCCCTCCCCCGTCCCGGTCACACACAGGTATTTTCAGGGTCTGTTATTACTCTAGTTCATACTTTCTTCCCCACGCTCTCTCCTCATCCCCAGGCAAAGCCTCTGGGGTTTCCCAGATGCTTTCCCAAAGCCAGCAGGAGGGCCAAGAGAACAGCTGATGCCAAATGCCTCTGCCGTCACAAGAGGGGCCTCAGGGTGGTAGCTGGAGAGTCTTCCTGATGATGCGTGATTTATGGGGGACATGGGGTGTGGAGCCAGCACATTGTCTGTGTCTACTGAGCTCTCTGCTGTTGCTTTCCTCTGTGAGTGACATTTTCCTGGCACTGGGGACAGGCCCTGCCTTTCTGCCAGTGCTCCCCATGTAGTAGTGGCTTCCACGCTGTTCTCATTACAAAAGGGAGCACTGCTCTCATTTGGACTAACTTAGGGTGCAGGATGGAGGACTGAGTGGGACTGAGTAGGGGGAGTGAGTGTTATCGGGGCTCAGCCTTCCCCTCACCCCCAAGAACTCAGGTGTATCTCAGGTCCCACCAACGTGAGAGTCAGCACCCTTGTTGTCTTTTGAGAGGCCCCCACGAGCATTTCCACTAATACTTTCCACGTGAATGTCCAGCCTGGCTGGACTGTGACTACTAAATGTGGCCATGACAAGGCTGCCTGAGGCATTGCCCCTTTTCTGTGTGGTCTGGTGAAGCCTCCAAACCACCCTTTAGAATAACATTTTTTAAATGCACAAAATACAATACTCACGAATACAAAAGAATCCAATTATATTGAAATACAGTGCAGAAAATATTTTTTTAAAAACAGATCTGTGATGTATAATTATGTATTTCTTTGAAAATACATTCAATAACCCGATCTATGGAGATCTAACATGTATGCAGCTGTGTAACAGTGATGAGTGTAAACAGTGTCTCATGATGTCTCCAACAACAGCTGTAACACAACTTAAAAAAATAAGAGTGATTTTGATTGGTGACAAAAGCTGTGGTCTGCAAATGCTACTGTGGTTCATGCTCCACATTGGGAATCACATTCACAATCTTGGAAGTCAGTGAAAATGAGGCTGCAACTTCTCCCCATCCACGCCCTGCGCGCTGCAGAGCGAGTCACTAGCCTGCAGGGAACCAGTGTTCCAACATTAGAGTCACAGGAGCTGGCTTTAAATCCCATCCCTACCCCTGGCTGCTGTATGTGTCTGCCAAAGTAACGGCCTCTCTGGGTCAGTGAAATGGAGATTGTAAGAGCAAGTACCTAACAGGACTGCACAGTACTCTGTGCAGAAAAGAACATTTAAATGGTGCTTTTTCACTTCACAAGGGTACATGTCAAATCCATTAAGAGTATAAATATCTTAACACAACAATTAAGTAAGAAAGGTGAAGGCTGTGTTAACCAGTTTGATGTAAGCATTCCAAATTGTATATAAAATCAGCACATTGTACCCCATAAATGCAGTAAATGTACACAGTTATGATTTAATAAAAAATAAATGTTGTTTGCTCTTCATTACAAAGGAGAGTTTTCAGCTTACATTTTGAGAAAGACTAAAAAACAAATCCATCATTTTCAACACATTTCCCCTAAATTTTCTGCCAAACAGGTTTGAGTTCCTCACCGATGTCTTCTTTTCTTCCCCACCTAAAGCTATCATTTAGGTACACAATGGATTCCTAGGAAGCCCACACTCACCACAATTAAAAAAAATCCATGAGGGAGTTCTAAAATTCTTGGCACCAAAAAAAGACATTGCGCTTAATTGCTGGGCTCAGGCCTGGGTTTTGACAGTTACAATACCTGGTTCAACATTGCTGCTAGCCAAAAGTCACCCGTTAAACATGTTTTCTTAAACAGTGACTGATAAGTTGTTATCTTCCAGCTTCTCCTGCTAATTAGACATCATGAGTCAAAGTTAATTTGGTGGAAAACATTTCTCAACTTAATGACATTTATGGGCAATTAGGCACGTTGTAGAAAGGGACACACATTTACATTTCAGCCTATTTCCAGGGCTTAACAAGAATCTCCTCTTTCCCGGTTGGAGATTTCTCATTCTCTGAGGAATATATTTGATACAGACACCACGGGCCTCGTTGTTATGCTAGAAACCAGCAATTGTTTGTCGAAACAAGCTACCACACAGTAATGAGGTGCAGACGGAGATAAAATTAAGCTCGGTGAAGTCTTCTGTGTTGTTTAGACCCAAGTCTAAAGCTCCCAGCCAGACCGACGTCACCGATAAATGTATACCAAACACATATTTCTCAGCCCATTGTCAGAAATGGCTTCTGTTTTCGATGTCAACCCATTTGAAAAATAGTTATTCCTCTAAGAGACAGCATTCTTAATCCACAAGATTATGCACCTTTGCTGTTGGGTCTTTTTGTAGGCCAGTGTTTTCTTGATGTGTCATTTAGTCATAATGAACTGGAAGAGCCTCCTGCCTGCACCCACCATGTGGAAATCCAGTTGGAGGTTTGGGCACGGGCATGGGCACCCTGGGTGCTCAGCCTCACTCAGCTCCTGTGACGCTGTCCTGCCCACCTGCTCTTCACTTAGCCAGCTTCCAATTCTAGCTAAGCATTTCTTTACCCTTGCTTGACTTCTGTCTTCTCTCCAGGAATGCTTTAACTAAATGCACTTGAACTTTCTAGTTCTTTTCTTTCAGAAGAGGAGATTTGTATATATGTGCATACACACACCTGCACACACATATATCCTGATAATAAATGGTGGTGATTCTTTCCTTCATCTCTCTACCAGGATGATTTCTGGGCATCAAGAATTGAGACTGAAGTGGAACGTCCTATTCCAGAAATTCCAAAGCAATTCAATGGGCTAAGATGCTGGACTGGGACTTCTTATAATTAACCAAATCCCCAACCCAAGAAGCAATGGCCACGTGTCCTCCAAAGGGTGCGAGGAATTCACAGTTTTATAAAGCCAGAATTATGAGACATGCTTGCTTGCCTGAAGATTTGTGAAATTCTCATATACCACTTATTTTAAAAATGTATTTTGTTTAATGTACAGTACATGTACACAATATATGTACAAAAAATTATCATGTTCTGAGTGGTTGAAGGGGAGAAGAAAGCTTTGCATAACATACAATGGTAAGTTTGGAGGACCTTTACTCCCTAACTTAGGTGTTCTGAACAGCTAAGGTAAAGAAAAATAAAAAAAGAAACTGTAAAAATATTATGACAACTTATCATATATAAATGCTATAAATAATATGCATAAGTATATGATACAATCTAAAATAAGGGGAATGTACAAAATGAAATAACAGATTAAAGCCCCCCCTAAAATCAGTGAAATAAATAACACCCTCTTTTAATAAAACTTTCCAGGAGAAAAATATGATTTCTTGATTGCGTTAACAGCAATAGAGAGAATTATAGTTGTTAGACCTAAATGCCCCCTCCCCCTCTTCCAAATCAATGCAGTGATGGAACCAGGAGAGGACCCAGAGCAAGTTGGGGAGCTGTTTTCAATGATCTTGGGTATTGGTGGGCACCTGCCTCCAGGAAGCTATGACACTGACTGGTGGGAAGTGGGGGGCCTGGCCTCCATCTGCCCATCGGAGCAACTGCACAGGACTCCCAGGAAGGTGACTTTTGTGTGATGTCTTGTCTAGACTGCCAGGCGCTTACTTACACCTTGCTAGCTGTGTGGTCGGGGGCAAGTCGCTAATTCCATGTGCCCCTCTGTTTCTTCATCTGTGAAATGAAGACAAAAACGGCATCATGTACTATTGTTGTTATGAAGGTTAAATGATCTTATATATATGTACACTGCTGACACAGTGCCTGGCACATGGTAACGTGGTGGGCACCCCTTCTAGCAGCGCTATGTGTCAGCTCTTCCTAATAGTCTGCAGATACCTGTGGTGCTGCCAGTGCTGCAAGTGGGGAGACCAGAGGCCTGGATTTGAGCCCTGGCCAGATGCCTGAGGCTCAGCAGAAGCCACTTAACCACCTTGAGTTGCACACTCCCGCCTGGAAAATGGAGCTAACGATACTTGCCGTACAGAGTCGTGTAAGGATGGAGGAGACCATGTACTGTACGCTGTGATGAGCTCCCCGGCATCAGGGCAGGTGGTCAAGAGAGAAGCAACAGCTTCGACTTGGGCTTTTCCCTCTGACTGGGGAGCTGACCGCAGCCTCCATCTGGGCATTGGCTCTGGACCACATGCTGCCCTCCAGGCCTTTGCCACCCCTCTCCCCCAGGACAGTATGCTAACTGGTGTCCTTTTCTATGGAATCCTGCTTCTTGCCAGGTGACTGCAAGATAATCCAGCCACACACGCCTTGCTAATAGGGATTAGGGTGCTAATGGCTTCTCCCTCTAGGTCAACATATGTACTTTTACAGGGACCTTCTGGAGATGATGCATTTATCAAAAAAAATAACTCTGATGGGCCGAGTTTGGAGGCAGTGGGAGGGACCCCTGCAATGCCGCTGTCATGTGCACTCAGCAGCCCCTTACTCACCTCTACATGAAAGGCCTGCTACACTCTTCTGACATCCATCCCTTCACCCTGCTACTCATCATACAAAATGAAGAGAGCTTTTTGGGGGGAAGAGAAACAATATATCCCTTAACCAATGAATCAATGAATCAGTATTTACTGAGCACCTTATAGAACCATATGATAATTGTCATTTATTAAGCTCTTTCTGTGCACCAAGTGCAATACTTGGTGTTTCATGTATATGACTTCATTTGATTTTCACAGCTATCACCTTTCCACCGTGCAGATGGGGAGACAAACTTTCTGGTTTTTAAAAATTGTGATAAGAATACACATCACATAAAAGCAACCATCTTAATCATATTGAAGTGTACAGTTCAGTAGCATGAAGACCATTCCTCTCGTTGTGCTTTCACCACCATCATCTGTCCTTGGAAATTTTTTGTCTTGCAAAACTGAACCACTAAACAAGAACTCCCTACTGGCCTTCCCTTCAATCCCCAGCAATCCCTGTTCTACCTTCTGTCTAGGCATCTGACTGCTCTACATCCCTAATATAAGTGAAACCCTATAGTACTTGTCCTTTTGTGTCTGGCTTATTTCCTTTAGTACAATGTCCTCAAGGTTCAACTATGTTGCAGGATGCGTCAAAATTTCCTTCCTTTTTTGGCATGTCTATTCCAGTTTTGACTGATGGACACGTGGGTTTCCTCTACCATTTGGCTATTGTGAACAGTAACATCTCTTCAAATACTTGCTTTCTTTTTTTTTTTTTTTTCCTTTTTTTTCTTTTTTTCTTTGAGACAGTATCTTGCTCAGTTACCCATGTTAGAGTGCAGTGGCATCATCATAGCTCACAGCAACCTCAAACTCCTGGGCTCAATCGATCCTACTGCCCCAGCCTCCCAAGCAGCTGGGACTACAGGTGCGTGCCACCAAGCCCAGCTGATTTTTCTATTTTTAGTAGAGATGGGGTCTCTCTCTTGCTCAGGCTTGTCTTCAACTCCTGACCTCAAGCAATTCTCTCACCTCTGCCTCCCCGAGTGCTAGGACTCCATGTGTGAGGCACCAAGCCCAGCCCAAATCCTTGCTTGGGTCTATACCAAGAAGTAGAATTGTTGCATTATGTGGTAATTCTATTTTTGATTGTTTGAGAAACTACCATACTGGTTTCCATAGTGACTACACCATTTTCTAGTCCTACCAACAGTCCACAAGGGTTCCAATTTCTCCACATCCTTGCCAACACTTGTTGTTTTCTGATGTTTATTTTGTTTTGGTTTTAATCTTAGCCCTTCTAATGGGTGTGGAGGAGACAAGCTGCTGACTGGCTAAGGGGTGATAAAGCTGTCTTGTCCCCCTGAGCTGGTGAAGTAGTTACAGAGCCTGCTATGCTGACATTCTGATGCAAATTAATAAGGGCCAGGTGGAGTGTCCGGAGTACAGCTGCAGGGGACAAGAGAGGACTTGAGAGGGGGATCGTGTGACCCAGTCCAGGCTTTGTAGAAAGGATGGGGAGGAGGTGGCTGGTGTGCTCCAGGAGAGGGAGCAACAAGAACAAAAGCTTGCAGATGGAAATTAGCCTGGTGACCCAACTATTAGTAAGAAGGATAAAGAGGACAGTTGGGAAGGCAAGGCTGTGTGGCACGACAAGCCTATTTCTCTTGCACTTTCTTGCTGGATTCCAGGCCTCATCCCCCGTGCTAACAGCAGGGAAGTTTAGTAGCACAGTGCATGGTGAAGGAGAATCCAGACAGTCTCAGCCCCACCATGAAAGAGAGAGATGCCAGTGTGGGTTTGATCTTAGCAGGGTGGCAGGGTGGCCCTGGGAGAGGCCTCAGGAGGGATGTGACCTTGTGTTGGGGTGCCAGAGCGCCTCTGCAGGGAGAAAGGGGTACAGCAGTGGCAATGCCTCCACATGGGAAGATGGGTCATAGAAACACATACAGGATGTCTGGGGAGTCTGAAAGCACAGAAAATCATACTGTGATTATTCATTTACTGATCAAAGACACCTTTCATGACATTATGTGTACTCAACTATGTCTCTGCACCTTATGGACTCCATGTATGAAGGCCAACAAGGGAAACAGTTTTCTAATTGTTAAAGAAGGGAGTTACACACGTGAAAAGGAAAAACCTCAAACAAGCTCTTTGGAGGTGTCAGCATGAACTGACATATAAATAGATCCCAGCTCTGTCCGCTGGGAGGGTCTGGGAGCAGTGCCACCCAGTGGCAGACAACACACCAGTGCTCAGATAATAGTCCCTACAGTCCCCCAGAAAGGAATTTGAACTCTTGGAGAAATGGCCAATTCCAAGGCTGGGGGTGTGGGGGGTGGGGGGGTGGAGCAGGGGCGGGATGCGGTTAGAAAAGTACAACGTGAAGCTAGAACATTTTCTGCCAGAAAGCAAAGGAAGTCTCAAAGAATGATGGGCGTGTGTCCGGAGAACCCAGCAGCCAGTGAGAGGGAGCTCCTATTGGCCAGATCTGGGACAATTGGGGCATAAAAATAAATAATGATAGAAGCATAGTATCATTTGTTATATAAAATAGGACCTCTGGAGCTCCTACTGATACAAATAATAAAGGAAAAAAGTGAAAGCTTTTTCTTTTTTTTTTTATTGTTAAATCATAACTGTGTACATTAGTGCAATCGCCTGTACCCATTCTAAGATGCACCATAGATGTGGCCCCACCCATTACCCTCCCTCCACCATAACATCTCCCCTCACTTCCCCTTCCTTGGTCCTTTCCCCATAGTCTTGTGCTATAGTTGGGCTATAGCCTTCATGTGAAAGCTATAATTTAGCTTCATAGTAGGGCTGAGTACATTGGATACTTTTTCTTCCATTCCTGAGATACTTTGCTAAGAAGAATATGTTTCAGCTCCATCCATGTAAACATGAAAGAGATAAAGTCTCCATTTTTCTTTAAGGCTGAAAGCTTTTTCTTAAAGTAGAATTCCAACTAATAAATATAGGGGGAATGATGGAATTAGAAAATCATCAATTGGCAACCATCACAGTTATTATGAATCCAACAAATGAACACCAATGGATGTAAAAAACAGCAAGTGAATTCTTACAAGGAATGGGATATTTTCATCCCTTTAAATGCCTCCCCCCACAAATCCTTATAAATTACAAAAATATAACTTTCTAGTGGAGGCACCTGGAAAATATCACCTTCACCATTTGATTTACAACAAAGTCACCACCATTGGGGTAAATCAGAATCATGTGCTATGGTCACACTATGAACACAGAATCATGTCTGTGATAATGTTTCTGGCAAAGGTGCACAGCCTGAATCAAGTAACAAGGAATCATATGAAAAACCCACACTAAGGAATATTGTACAAAATAGTTGGTCTGTAATTCACCAAAAGTGTAAAGGTCCTGAAAGACAGAAACTGTTCCAGATTGGACGAAACTAAAGAGATGTGAGAACTCAGTGTAATGAGACATCCTGGATTGGGGCCTTTTGTTGTACAAGGCATTGGAACAACTGGAGAATGTGGATGCATTGGAGGATTAGACAACGGTATGTTTCAGTGTTAATTTCCTCATTTTGATGGTTACATTTGAACCATTTTGATAGCTGTAATGTGTAGGAAATACACACTAAAGTGTTTTAGGGTGATGAGGCATCTTGCCAACAACTTACCTCTTCAATGAATTGGAGTTTGTAAAAATCTACATGTTAACACCTAACATCAGAATTTGGGCTAAATAATGAGTCAAGCCAAGGTCCATCCCATAGAGAACGTGACAATCCTGAGTGCTCCAGCCTCATATTGAAGGGTGGTCCTCCTTTGCCTCATTTCTAAGTGTTGGGTGTGCTTTTATACCGGGGGGTGTGGTTTTCTCTTCTTAAGTGGATGACCATATGGTGTTCCCTATAAGTCTAGAACTGTCTAAGTCTGTACCTATTAGAGAAAGTAGACCAAGTTGCCTGGAAAAGCCATTCCTACATCTCCATTTTCCTGCAGACTCCATATGTGCTGGAAAACACCACCCAAAGTTGAAGTGATGGTGGTGGGTATATTCCATGGGATACAATGTGGATACCAGATAATAACAAGACTGATTAGGAAATACAGCTTCCTTCTAATCCCAGGTCCTGGGCCCACTTGGGGTGCATATTTGTTCAGAGAAGTGGGGGTACAGCTGGAAGAGGAGGGGGTGGGGAGCATTATAAAGGGGGTTATAGTTGGATTTTTGAGCAAGGAAGAGGAAATAAGACTTGGAGTAGGCATGGAAAGTCACTGCTGATTCTTGAGTAGTTCAATACATTGACAATCAATAGCATTGGGAGGAATTATGAAGCCTGACTCAGTGCAGTCAGCTAGACTACCCTCTGTTTTCCAAGTGAGAGGGGGTGGGCATTATAATTTTTTTATTAAACATGTGTGGATTCAGAATTAACAATAAACATTAAATACACGAATGTGTAACAAGGTCCCAGATAAGATCTGGGCATGTAGGGAAAGCCTCCCTAAATTGTTAAAAACCCAAGTATGTGAAGATGGAGCATTGTCCATTCTTCTCTATCAGTGTTGTGTGACCTCTTTATTTTATTTGTGATGGCTCTTTCTCTCCAAGGAATTCCAAGGTTCTTTAAAAAAACTTTAAATTACCCAAGGGAAATGAATCCTCACAAGCCAGAGAGCAAAATAAAGCACCTCACCCAAAATACCCCCCCCAACCCTTCTATCTCCCTTTGTGCCAAGCCCCTCACCTAAAGTAACACAGGCCAGCTCTGCCCACCTACCCAGGGCCATCTCTGCCAGCCACGACTTCACTCCTGTGATCAGCTGACTACTGAAGCTGGTGCACTTTAATCAGGGGAGTTTCTTTGGAGAACCACAGAAAGGTGTTCATAGGACCTCTTTGCTTTTTTTTCTTTGAGACAGAGTCTCAAGCTGTTGCCCTGAGTAGAGGGCCATGGCATCACAGCTCACAGCAACCTCAAACTCTTGGGCTTAAATGATTCTCTTGCCTCAGCCTCCCAAGTAGCTAGGACTACAGGCGCCGGCCACGACGCCCGGCTACTTTTTAGTTGTAGTTGTCATTGTTGTTTGGTAAGCCTGGGCTGGATTTGAACTCTCAGCTCCTGTGTATGTGGCTGGTGCCCTCACCGCTTGAGCTACAGGCGTTGAGCTGACCTCTTTGCTTTTTAATAAAGCCTGTGCCTCTACCACTTAGAATTCAAATCCATTTTGTTTTCAGGGAACATGGATGCTGCTCCTGTGATGTTTGGTTTTGATAAAGGTTTTGCGAACTTGCATCTGCTAGGAACACACAATGTATTTGTGATTATTGGTCTCAGGAGAAGCAGCTCCCTGTTGATAAAACTCTTGGAGAGAAACCTGACTTTGTCAAGACTGAAGTTCAAGACAGAGGGTTGACCAGGAACCTTGAGCTAGGATTACAAGAGTTGCTATTCCTCATGTATTCTAAACTCTACAAAGGGAGATGGAACAGATTTGGCAATTTCCAGATTGCTTACAGCGATCAGAGAAGCCCCAGAACCCTCTGGGTTTACATCCCACTGGCCAGTAAGGGGCGCTGTTGATCGAGGGACTGTGGCTGGAATATAGGGAAAAGAAGTGACCAGCAGAGGTCTGCGTGTATTCGCGTTCCTTGGAGATTCCACCTCGGCAGCATCACTCCCTTGCACACTCTGAAGATAAACGTCCCCACTGCAATCTTTCCCCCCACCGAGTCCTCCCTTGCCCAGCAGCTATCCCTTTTCCCAAACAGCACAGAGGGCTCCAGGCAGCCACAAAAGGGATCTCGCTGTCATCAGATCAGATGCAAGCTGCAGCTTGCTGGTTCCATTTTCCTTTGCTCTTGCCTCCACCTTCATCATCTCTGACAACAATTGTGGTTATAACCCATCCTTTCCTGTAGTCACTGCCACTGAAATCTTCCAGGCACTTGGCTTGATAGACTACTAAATTGTTCACTAAAGTCCTCAAATTCCATGTGTGTGTTGGGGGGGAGGGGGAGAAATAGGGGAGATAGAAAAAAAATCACAGAAAGAAAAGATACTGAAGATATCACATTGCAAACTTATCCCACTTGTGATGGGACTTGTCATTGGATTTTATACACACACATATACACATAAATACATATCTTTTTTTTTAAAAGCTCCCCCAGGCCCCTTTTAGCTGCCTTGCTTTCAAAGGCAGGGTACCTCTTTGTGCTGAGACAGGAGCTGGGGGCACTGTGCCCACAAGCAGGAAGCTCCTTCCTTGCAGGCGAGGCCTGTGTTCATGGGAAGGCACACAGAGACCAGCTCAAGAAAGGGCATAGAAGTGCAAATTATTAATAGACATTATTCCAGTGATGCTCACTTCAAACCTCATTGGCAGCAGATGAAACAGTGGGGGCCTCTTGTCATTTTACTTGAGTTTCTCCGGCTGTTCCCCCGGCTGTTCCCCCTCAACTGAGGACTGCACCAAACATTGGATGTTTGAAAACTCAAGATATTTGCATTTTTGTGTTTTTAATAGGTCAAGCATGGAAACCCTGGTTTTGAGGGAAAGGTGTACCACTTTCTTGAGCTGGCAGTGAGCAAGTTAAATGAATACTACCCCTCTTTCTTTTTCTTTTCTTTTCTTTTTTTTATTGTTTGAGGTTATATTTAAAGATAACAGTGTCCCTATTAACATGCAGATTTGGATATCCATGTGCTAAGAACAGAGTTATTTCAAGATGCTGTATGGGAATCTTTTTTTTTTTTTTTTTTTTGTATTTGTATCTTCGGGGGTGGAAAGTCCAGCTGCCTCTTCTAAGATTGCCCATAACTCTTCAGATGTCAACAAATCATTGAAAGGTGTCAGAATGAGGGAAATGAAAGATAATTATTCCAGCCGTGGAGAGCTACTTTGAAAGTGAATAGAATCTGTCAGATCGTCTTTTGAAAACAGCAGTTGGCTGCTTGTTCTGGCCATATTAAATGGATATATCTAGAGCCCAGTGAGGTTGTTTGAGATGGCGGTAATCAGCTTAAGTTGGTTTGGTGGAGAAAAAAAAAAAGGCACTAGAAACGGGGCAATTACTGAGTTGGCGTGGAACAGCCGCCCTGATATGGTGACGCGGGGATTTCTATTCAGTTCTTAAAATAACGGAATCTTGCATTCTTTGTGAAAGCATAAAGAGCAAAGTCCATAAGGACTTGGTAATTTCCAGATGGGGTGGGTGTGGGGTGGTGGGGAGGGGGTACCTTCAAGGGGATCCTTGTGGCCTGGGTGAGTTCACAGTAGTTTAGTTCTTCTCAGGAACTGAACCAGGAACTGGCAGGCAGAGACCTGGAGGTTGGGTGAGGTGCATGCGAGCTGTTTATGCCAAAAATGAAGACTCATTCAACTTGGGTCATGTGTACAAATGGCAAAGCAACAAGGAAGCAATTTTGGATGAACATTCAGCTTAATATAAGAAGCTGGAGTTGTTCCTGCTTCCTCGGCACTGAAGCTAGATAGACTCTGGGGAAGTTGAACTTACTAGTTTGTAGAAGTATTGGATCCAATAAAGGGAGGGACAGGAGAGGCATTGCCTTGGCATTGCTTGTCCCAGACCTCAGATCTAGACTTTGGTGCTCTCTCGGAACAAAGCTGTGCATACAGTCCCTAAAAGGGAGGCCATCTGCAAAGTGACAGCTCACACTGGGCCCCACAACCAGCCACACTAACATGTAATGAAAGAAACATTTGTAAGCCCTGTAGTTATTCTGTGAATAACTGGTTTTCATTGTGTTTCCATATTAGAAATGAATCTTTAAAATACTTGACAATTTATCTGCCCCATTTCAGTATTTTTCTATAATTAATGGGAGTCCCCTGTTAGGTGGGCTGCTGGTGCTGGGGGAACAGGGCAAAGCGGGCCCTTCAGGTCATAGGAGTGTGAGCTGGATGGCTGGGTGGCTTTGCAGTCTGCTTCACGGGTCTCCCTGCCTACTGACCACAGACACTTGTTTTCCACCCAAACAAGGAAGAGCTGTCCCGCTCCACCTCTTTTCTCAAATTTGGGGCCAGTCAAGTGGGAGGAACCTTCTTGCCAAATGTAGACTGTGCTCTGGTAGGGGGCGTTGCAAGGCCTGTACCTGGGGCCAGGCCAGGTGTCCCCCAGCTCTGGTGCTTTTACATGTAAGAAGACTGCCCCAAATGGGCAGCTCTTCATGATGGCAGACCCTGCCTATGGTGAGGAAGGAGGGGATGTTGGGGGTACCCGCCCTTCTGCATGCTTCTGCAGAAACATCTCATCCCCATTCGAGTTTTGGTCAGGGACTGCCAACCTCTTGTTCTCCCAGTGACCACTGTCACTGCAGCGGCACCTTCTCAGTCTGCTTTGCCCGCAGACTACTTGTTCACTGTCCTTCTGTCCTCCTTTTCTCTGGGGAGGGCAGGCAGTACAACATTTTTCTGATTCAATGCATGGATTCACAGACCCTAACACACTGGCCTCATCTCATTAGATGTGGGGTGGGATCGGTTGGCTCATTGGCCTATTTACGCATTCATTTCTTACTTACCAAGAGCATTTCTCTAGAGGGCTCAGGTTTCAGAAGGCAGTCTAAAGAGAACTCTGAGTACCAGACTCAGAAAGGTGAGAACCCTCTGACAATTTCTGCACCTGGGCTTGTGTTTTCATTGGCCAGTGCTGACATCATTTGGTTTGAGCACATCCTGGTGGCTTCCTCGGGGTACAGGGCTTTGCTCTGAGTGTCCAGAGGCTCTGATTCTACTGAGCCTGGCTTCTCTTAGCAGTTAGCTCCTTGCCCTTGGGAAGGTTGCTTACCTTGAATGGCTTCAGGGTAATTTTGAATAGAAAAGTCTCTTTCCCTTTAGTCACAGAAAACATAGCCAAATTTTCCACTGGTTAAGGAATTTGTTCACAGGGCCAATCTGGCCCCTTTTGCTCATTCTCTGGCAAACTATCACCCAGTGATAGGTTTCAGAACCATAAAAGTGTGGTCAGAAGGGATGTGGGCCCAGATTGTCACAAGGGCTACCACATCCAAGGAACAGGAGTGCTTCTACCAGTTTTTGATACACAAGAGGACAGAGTCTAAAGTCAGCTTGTCCACTTGGGTCACTCAGCTCTCCTCAGAGGACAGAGAGGAGTAGACATCTTTAATTAGGAAAAAGGAGAGGCGGGAGGGGACCCCCAGAGCCCTATCCATTGCACACAGGCTGGGAAGGGGATAGAGACCCTGTACACGGGACACTAACTCCGCATGTGGACAGAGGTTCAGCCAGGGGCATAAAACATGAGTTTCTCATCCCCTCTCTGTTGTAATGGCTAGGCATTCTTTCAACAGAGAACACTTTGTAGGGACACTTCTCACTTCCTGCCAAGCCCATCTCAGGAGTTTCGTTGGTGGATCCATATACCTGTCCTCAACTTTTCCTACTATTTAAAGAAATTTACACTTGTGGCAAGTTTTTTTGTTTTTATTTTTGTTTTGTATTTTTTAATTGATAGTGTTGACCCTTAAGATGAAAGGTTTCCAAAACGGGAAACTGGAGTGAGAGGGTGGAAAGTGAAATCTTTTTCATTCAGCAAATATTTTTCTGAACACTCCATAAAACATTCAAAAACATGTAAGGAAGACTGACCCTCCGAGTCTGAAAAGCTAGGCTCTAATCTGTCTCACTTTGCTAGCTCTGTGACGTTAGCCAAATCATTCCATCTCTCCGAGCCCCATTTTCCTTCTTTATAGACATGATTCATCTTGTATATTGTGCAAATTAGAATGTGTGAAAGTAGTTTGCAAAAGGTAAACCACTGTGCACGGGGAAAGCACAGGCATTAGTAATAGAAACGACGGAAACTGCCACAAACGATATGTGGGTCACTATTGCTATGAATGACATCGATAATAAAAAACGTGCCTTTTACATTACAGGCAAGTACAATTGTATTTTAGTCTCAGAAAACATAGCCAAAGTTTCCACTGGCCCCAAGGGCCCTTTGCTCCTGAGAAGAGGCGGAGCAGCTTCTAGTGAAGGGATTCTAGGAGCAGCGCTGACTAATTGAAAGGGGGGAAGAATTTCTTTCCTAGGTCTTATTGGTTGCTGGAGGTGTCAGTCATGTCCTGCACACCCACTGCCCTATGATAGGGGTAAGTGGGCACTGTCCATCTGCTCATAATTTCTGACTAGTTCTTCTGACTTGCAAAGATGGGAGGGACCCTCTCATTCCTCGTGTGGGGACTGGAATTAGAACAGTGAGATTAGTCCCACGAAGGCACAGGGACTCCACGGAAGTGAATGTAAGGCCCAGGGTACGGCGGCCGATGAGGGCCACACGCAGGTTGTAGGACTGGAGTAGGAAGACGCAGGTTGTAGGACTGGAGTAGGAAGAAGGGATGAGGGACCCAGGAAGAAACTGAAACACCGTGGTGGGAAGGCAGTTTGGCCTGGAGGAGGCAGGAGTAGCTCGTCACCAAAACCAGCTCCAGCTTCGCTGCAAACTGCTCGTAGGAGGGAGCCGTGTGGCCCTAACAGAAGACCCCGCCAGTGGGCCCGGGTTGCCCGGGAGCCGTCCTAAGGCCCCGGGGGATTTTTGCTATAGATCTAATGGCACCGCCGTTTGCCAAGGCCTACCTCATTTGGAGTGAGCGAATTCTATCCTGGCTCAGCATTTACAAATGACCCTGCTTTTGTCCCGAGTCTACCGACTTCCAACCCCAATCTGCAGGGTTGACAAGGCTGATGAGATATGTGAGCTGAATGCGGCTGGTTAAGCACAAATTATTATTATTATAGCAAGAAAATAATAATGCTAGATTCTACCAGGCTCTGTGTTAAACACTTTACATCAGCCCTGTGAAGTAATTAATCAGATTATCCCCATTCTACAGAAAAGGAAACTGAGGTTCAGAGATACCAAGAAGCAAAGTTCCACAGCCAGTAAGCGGCAGGGCTGGCCACTGTTTGGCCCCACCTCGGGCTCTGATTGGTATGGCCTGGATTGCTGTTGTAGAATCAGCCATACATAACCACCAACCATTCAAATCCCACAGATAGGTTAAATCAAATCATCCAGTTCCTTCATGTCATATTTTTTAGCCACAGACTTATTATGCTGTGTAACAAGTCCCTTAGGGAAAGGGATTATTTTTTTCTCTTTGGGCATAACTCCCTCAACCTTTGACCTTGACCCCTTCTCACAGTGGACATCCAGTAAGTTTTACCCCTTAACGCTCTCATCGTTCTCCCTTATAAAGTTGTCCACTATGCCAAGAAAAACTGGTAGTCTGACAATGTGACAATGAACAGTTAGCGGAAAATGTATTTTTTGTGCTACTATGTATTTATTTATTTTGATTTCAGGTTAATGTGAGGGTACAAACAACTAGATTGTAATATTTGCATAGAGTCCCTCTTGCAGTTGTGTCCCGCACCCAAAAGGCTATTATACCCTTACTTTGATCTTCCCACCTCCCCTCTCTCCTCTCCCTCAATCTCCCTCCCACCAACTTGAATTGAGTTTTTCTCTTAGGTGAGCATGTATTAGCTCCTCTAAAAATATGAAACACTTCTTGAATTTGCGTGTCATCCTTGGGCAGGGGGCAGGCTTCTCTGTATCATTCCAATTTTAGTATATGTGCTAGGGAAGCACTTGTGTTACTTTTTAAAGTACAAAAGGATCGTATGTTTTTGGTTTTTAAAAATGTAAATACCACCAAAGGGCATGCTGTAAAAATGAAAAGTCATGCTCTTTTCATCTTTGGGAGGGCTTCGCTGCATTCTTGGTAACTTTATGTAGAGGTAGAAGCAGGTGTAGAGAGCCTGTGTGTCCCCAGCATTCTTTTTAATGGATGCATCATCAGTTGTTCAAACAATCCCCTCTTGATAGACACTTAGCTTATCTTTAATTTCTCACTTTTGCAAATCATATTATGACCAACCTCCTTGTACATATGTTCTTGGATACTTCCAAGGACTAGCTCAGGAGGATATAGTCCCAGAAGTGGAATTTCTAGGCCAGAGGGTGTAAACATTGTATGTATTGCTAGAGACTATCAAATTACTTGCTAAAAAGGTTGTTCCCACCCACGTTAGATTTGGCCCCCCTCTCCCATCCCAAAAGTGTATTTCTAAGTTTAATTGCTTTTATACATGTCCTTAGCTGGACTTCCAATGGGGTCCAGGATCCTGATGCCTGGTTTGTCTGTTACCCTGGCAGCAGTTTTCCTATTGAAATTAATAAGAATTCATAGAAATAATGCCACCTGTATAACAGCTTTCACATGTAAGGCTTAAAAAGAGCCAAAACAAAACGACCTAACAAAAAAGAGGTGGAGATTTGTGTGTATGAATCTGTAGTGAATTTTTTAGATCCTCCCAAAGATATAAAGTCTGGAAGGTTTTCCATATGGAAATTTCTATTAGCTTTGATATCCTGCGAACATTTTAAATTTCTACTGAGAATGTCCAGAGGAGTTATACAGATGGTAATTGAAGCCATGCCATCATGTCTTGCTAAATTGATTTATATACCTGTCACAAAAGTTTGGACTGTAAAGGGCACAGAATTCAGTATATAGTTGGATAAATTTGACAGCTATGGTATTTTTACAAAGAATTATTCCCCAGGCTCTAGAGCCAGATTGTATCCGCTCAACTAAGTGATGCTGAGAAAAATCAGCTTTTGTAATTTCAACAAACAGCTTCATTTCTAGAAATCAAGGTGTTGCAAGCAGAAATGTTACTCTTAAGTTAATTGCAAGCAATTGAAATCTTGGTATTGATTTGAACTAAAACAAAAGTAAGTCATTTTAGATATCAAGCCAGTGCCTATGACTTTACCCTGAAGATACAGCAATTGTACATGCAATTTCTCATTTTTTAAAAAATAAGACTGTCACAAGAATAACTCAACATACAATTCTGGCCAGTTTCATGCTACCTGGAGAAAGTTCTAACTCAGAAATAGGATAGAGGACAAGCCAACTACAATACAGATTTTAATCTAACGTTCCCAAATAATTTGGGCTTATGCTAAATATCAATGATAATAATAAATGTTACTATTACCAAGAATCAAGGTGTGTTTAAAAGAGGGACTAGTATACCAGAAGTTATTTTCCTACTGAAATTTCAACAGTCACAGAAGCAATTATCGCTATTATCTGTTATCATTATTGTTAGCGCTACCACTTATTTACCCTTCCTATATGCCAGGCATTATATTAAGGATTTCTCACCTATTTTCCAGGTATCAATCCTATAAAAAAGGAAATGTCCTCTTTTACACCTTTGTCCAGGCACTGAGAAGTTCAGTAGCCTGTGCGAAAGGACAGGACTGGCAAACGAGCATGGAGGGGTTCACCTCCCTCTGTCTGTCTCTCACATGTGCTCTTATCACCGTGCCACATGTGTCATTGCTTCAGGTGGCTCTGACTGCAAAATGACACAATGCCTCCTCGCATTTGAAAAGCATTTAGAGATCTTATTTTGATAGTCATTCTATGTGCAAAGCGTTTTATGCACAGGGGTGGGGCAGGATTTCTTTCTCCGAAAAACAAAACACACAGGAGTTGGAACAGGTGGAATACGTAAGCCAAGCCAGCTTTTTGGTCTGTTCTTCATGTCTCAATTTCTGTAATGAAATTTTCCCACCAAACAGGAACACAAATGCCTTGGTTGTAGAAGACTGAATTGGGTCTATTCTGGAGAATGACACTTCTCCCATTGAAATGGCCCCTTTCTTGGACGGGGTGATGGGGAGAGTGAGTGTGTGTGTGTGTGTGTGTGTGTGTGTGTGTGTGCATGTGTGTGCGTGCTTGTTTGCCTCGTGAAGCGGGCATTCAGGTGGCGCAAGGCTGTGAGTGACTTGCTCAGCTATTTGCGAAGAAGCTGGCAAACTTGGGCCTTCCCCCTGGCAGGGAGGAGAAAGGACTGCTTGTTTCCAAAATATCAGCAAAAAGGCTGGTGCAGGTGGGGCCCCCATCAGTGAAAAGTTGTTGGAAGCAAAGGCTGCAGGTGCTGTCTCTGGAACATAGACGTGAGCTTCCTGGACCGGCGCGGGAGAAAGAGGACTGCCAATCCCCAAATAGAACTGCACTGTTGTCCCAAGGGTGAATGAAAAAGATGTTTCAGTGCTGTGGATGGATCTGGATGGTTTGCCATGGAGGACAAAAAGTCTCCTATAAAATTCCATTTACATAGTCCTATCTCACTTGGGCTTTTGGTGACCAGATTCAATTGTGCTGGTGTCCCCTGTGCAGTATGATATCATAGCTTCAGAGGAAGGCTTTATTTAGAGGTCACACTAGTTTGTCCTGGGGATGTAGTCATTTTTTGTGTCACAGACAATGTTTTACTGTGGAGATATGAGCCAGATGGCTCAGCCACTTGCAGTCCGGAGCTAAACAGTGTCTGTATTGTTGGCGAATAAACAGAATCTATTGTTCACTGCTCATGAAACTCTAGTGCCTACCACTGTTTAGAGATGAAGTATTTAATAAATTGTTAGGTCTTGCTTAAATAATCTGTAAAATAACATCTCAGAAGGATGCAGGTCCCCCCAAAATTGAAATCTCATGTGATCTCAAAAACAATAACCACTTTTTAATCCGGCTTCTTCCTTCCCCGCCCCCTCTGTCTCTTAAGGCCATTCGCTCTTACAGTATTGAGGGCTCTGATTTTAGTTTCTTTCCCACCACAATCCATATGCTAATATGATCTGGACCCCCCGTCCTGCGTGGCGGGGGGGGGGGGGACAACAAGACACTTGTGCTTGGGTTCCCTCCAACTTTCTCACCCCCAATTCAGATCACCGATACCCATTTGTCAACCCAGAATGGCACAGTGGAGCCTTACAGTGTAGCGTGTGTGTGTGTGTGTGTGTGTGTATCACGGAAATGGAGTTTGGGCTTTGCTTCCTTCCTTTTGCCTGACATTGTTCTTGACACTCTGAAGATAAAAGGTGCAGTGTCTGGAGAGCTCTTCTCATCCGCTGAATTGGCCTAACTCGTGGTGGGAGTCCACTCACTTACCCAAACACCAAACAACAACACAGCACAGTAACCTGGAAGCATTGCAAAATATTTGTTTCCTTTTGCAGAATGAGTTTAGAGTGTCACTTTCTGAGCCCTTACTACCACTTGCTTCCTTTCCTTTTCTTTCTTTCTTCCGGCACACATCTTGTCTTTCCACACGAAGCACACTTTTCCATTGAACTTCGCCCAGCTGTGGCTGGGTATATTGCAATGTCAGAAGTATTCGTTTCCTGCCTTAATTGCAGCCAAAGCCAACCTTGACTGGCAAGGAGAAAGCCGCTGACAGGTTTGGGCTGGGTCCAGACCTCCTCAGACTTTCTGTCAGCCAACTGTTTGACAGTATATGCAAATGCTATGCAAATGTGGGGACACTGGCCGAACACCTGCAGAAAGTGACCATCCTCACTCAGGCTTGGCCTCCTCTGTAACTGGGGGTTTTGAAATGCTGCTTGGTTGCGTTCTGTCAGTTTATTATGCATTTGTCAGCAGAACGTTGGGCTGATAAAAACACTCCTCTTTGTCCTGAAGAGCCGCGGAGCTCCGTGTGGAGCTGCAAGTGCCAGGAATAGTGGGATGGCTCTTGGCCAGCCCTTGTGAATCCTCCCCTCTGTCCCCAGGACCCGAGCGGCAGCATCCAAACTCTTGTGGGCTTGCCCGCATGGAGGAAGGCCTTCTGTTTCCCTGGGTATAAAGACGTAACGTTGCTTGTGGGGCAACAGAGCGAAAGGCTGGTTCTCCCTCCAGCAGCTGGAACTTGGTGACTTTGAGGAATAATGTGTCCTGGATTTTAAAAAGCCAAAGGAAAATCTGCCCAGACTGTCAGGGAATTGGAAAGGGAGAGAGGGCCTGCCACCTTAAGTGGGAATGGAGTCGCCAACCACATGCCCCCCCTCCAGACTGTGGGAAGACGGCCAGGTGGCGTGACTCTGGCAGCCACTTGCTGCCCGGCCATCTCAGCTCCCATCTGCTCAGGCCCTTGCTGGCTTCCCACAACCCCTCTCTCTGAGAGAAGCAGGGACCAGCAGTCAGCTGTTATTTGAAAGTTGCATGTGAGACTGTGTAGTGTTGACTTTGGTCTTTTTGAAGGTAAGAAAGGTGACCTAACTATTGCAGCCCCATAACTGAAGACTGGTGGACAAGACCTGCATCCTGGGGCCTTCCTGGAGCCAGTGCTGAGTGGGGAATAAGGCAGGGATGCTGCAGACTGATGTCCTATGCAGTCCTTAAATGTCAAGAACCAGAAATGGGGAAAACATTTTTCATTTTTGGCGCAGCCAGGCTTTGGTTCTCCTGCAGAGTGAGTCATTTGGGGAATGGTTATGCAAACTAGAACTTCTAAATCCTCTTGCTCTCTCTACTGAAATATGAGCATCTTCTTGCGTATTTTGGGGTACCTGAATATACACTACCTAAATATAGGACCGTGGTGTCCTGGGCATAGATGTATAACTAACTCTGGCAACGTCTGGGGAGTAAGCAGGCATGATCATAATGAACAATTTAGCTGATGTCACCAGAGACAGTTCATCCAAGTAATTTATACTCCAAAATGGATCTTTTTTTTTTGCCTAAAGAACCATTTCATCATTCATGCAACTTATCAATCAAATAATTGCTTACCCTTTCTTGTATATCAAGGCAAGTGAAAAGTCATGGTGAAAACTCTTGAAGTATTTGACCATCCAGTCTTTCCCCCTCTCTAAAAGGAAAACACTTATTGTAAGGCTTTCCAGAAGCTACTGTTTTGAGACCTGGCAGAAAATTTGAGCTTCCAAGCAGGCATAACGGGCCTCTGCAGAGACCAAGTGTGTGCAAACATCCCTTGAGCAGCCCTTAAACCCTGATGCCTCATGAATGGGCACCTGGGCTTCATAATTGCTGAAACCTTGATATTGATCAGCAGCACGATGAGGGTGCCAAGTGCTTGTGAAATTAGTGGGATTTCCAATCACTGATTTATCTCAGAGGGAGAAAGAGGGCAAGTCAAGCACAGAAATGTGTATTAGGTTTCTACCCAGCATTTAGCATCTGCTGTTATGGATAAACTGAGGCTCAAAGGCATGGATAAGAACATACTTAGGTCATACAATAGATCAAAGTCATTGTTAGCAATAAGACATGAAACCCAAGTTCTCATCACCACCCAAATGTCCTCTCTGAATTATTATGTATAAGAAAAATTCCTGGTTGAGCCAAATATCCACAGATAATCCAGGGGGATCTGTAGATGAATGATATGAGTATTTAAATTAGAAATATAAAGGGCTTCAAAAAGGGACTCAGATGCAGTGGAGGAGGCCTCCAGTCAGGTCCTCTGTTCCTCTAAGTATCAAAGAGAATGATGCCTGTGGTTGTCATAACATCAGCAAGGAATGAAAGTGGGAATTTCATTGGCAGGGATGTTGTAGATTAGTTTTCACAGCCCCAAAGCCTGGCATAAAATTAACAGGATCCCTTTCCTCCATCCAGAAGACCAGAGCCAAGGCAAGCTCCATGGGTGCATGTCTTACTGGTTGGAAAGTGAGTTTTATCTTACTAGCTATAATTTGCAATGCATGGGAATCTCTTATTTAAATGAGCCCACAGTTTTGCCTTTAAAAAAAAAAAAAAAAAAAAAAAGCCTGAAAGAAATGAAATGCTTATGAAATCTTTCTATGAAAGAAATCAAATGCTTATGAAACCATATAGGTTTGAGCAGTATGATATCCCACAGCACAATAACAGTTGGGAACTTTAATACCCCTGTGACAGAACTAGACAGATCCTCTAAAAAGAAACTGAACAAAGATACAAAATACTTAAATGTGACCCTAGAACAAATGGGATTAATAGACATATATAAACACATCATCCCAAAGCTAAGGAATATACATTTTTCTTATTAGCCCATGGTACATACTTCAAAATCAACTACATCCTAGGATACAAATCAAACCTCAACAAAATTAAAAGAATAGAAATTATATCTTGTATCTTCTCAGACCACAAGTCAAGAAAGGTGGAACTCAATTCCAACAAAAACATTCAGCCCCACACAAGACTTGGAAATTAAACAACCTTATGCTGAATGATAATTGGGTTCAGGAAGAGATAAAAGAGGAAATCATTAAATTCCTTCAACATAACAATAATGAAGACGCAAGTTACCAAAACCTGTGGGATACAGCAAAAACAGTTTTAAGAAAAAAATTTATTTCTCTAGATGCCTACATTCAAAAAAACAGAAAGAGAGCACATTAAGAAACTCATGAACCATCTTATGGAATTGGAGAAAGAAGAACAATCTAATCCCAAACCCAGCAGAAGAAATAACCAAAATTAAATCAGAGATGAATGAAATTGAAAACAGAAGAATCATTCAGAAAATTAACAAAACAAAAAGTTAGTTTTTCAAAAAAATTAATAAAATTGATATACCTTTGGCCAGAATAACTCGAAACATCTCTAATAACCTCAATCAGAAATTATAAAGGTGAAATAGCAATAGATGTCACAGAGATACAAGAGATCATCTCTGAGTATTACAAGAAACTCTATGCCCAGAAATTTGACAACATGGAGGAAATGATTCAATACCTGGAATTACACCCTCTCCCTAGACAATCAAGAAGAAATAGATCTCTCAAACAAACTGATTTAAGCACTGAGATTGAACAAACAATAAAAAATCTCCAAACAAAAAAAGCTCTTGTCCAGATGGCTTCACCCCAGAATTCTATCAAACCTTTAAAGAAGAGCTTATACCCATACTAAAGAGATTATTCTAAAAAATTGAGAAGGAAGGAATCTTCCCCCAATATATTCTATGAAACAAACATCATCCTGATACCAAAGCTAGGAAAAGACTCAACTAAAAAGGAGAATTTCAGACCAATTTCACTAATGAAATATATAGATGCAAAATTCCTAAATAAAATCCTAGCCAATAGATTATAGCTACACATTAAAAAACCATTCATCATTATAGCTACACATTAAAAAAATCATTCATCAACCAGGGATGCAAGGCTAGTTTAACATACTCTTGTCCATAAATGTAATTCACCAAATCAACAGAAGCAAAAACAAAGACCATATGATCCTCTCAATAAATGCAGAAAAAGCATTTGATAAAATTCAGTATCCTTTTCTAATTAGACCACTTAACAATATAGGCATAAGTGGCATATTTCTTAATCTGACTGAAGTCACCTACAACAAACACATAGCTAATATTATACTGAATGGAGTACAACTGAAAGCTTTTCCACTTAGAACTGGAATCAGACAAGGTCCTCTATTGCCATTACTATTCAACATAGTGCTGGAAGTTCTAGGCAATACAATCAAGCAAGAGAAGGAAATAAAAGGCATCCAAATGGGTACAGGTCAAACTCTCACTCTTTGCTGATGATATGGCCTTATACTTAGAGAACCCCAAGGACTCAAGCACAAGACTGCTGGAAGTGATCAAAAATACAGCAATATCTCAGGATATAAAATCAATGTACACAAGTCAGTAGCCTTTGTATATGCCAATAACAGCCAAGATGAGAAGCTAATCAGGGACACAATTCCCTTCACAATAGCTTCAAACAAAATGAAATACCTCAGAATATACATAACAAAAGAAGTGAAGGACCTCTATAAAGAACCAGCCACATACACAGAGGCTGGCAGTTCAAACCCAGCCCGCCCAGGCCAGCTAAAACAATGGCAAATAAGTAAATAAATAGGCATTGTGGTGGGCATCTGTAGTCCCAGCCACTTGGGAGGTTGAACCAAGATAATTGCTTAAGCCCAAGAGTTTGAGGTTGCTGTGTGCTGTGATGCCATAGCACTCTGCCTGGGGGCAACAGCTTGAGACTCAAGAAAGAAAGAGAGAGAGAGAGAGAGAGAGAGAGAGAGAAATTAATTACAAAACCCCAAGAAAAGAAATAGCAGAAGTTATTAACAAATGGAAGAACAGACAATGCTCATGGCTGGGAAGAATCAACATTGTAAAAATGTCTACCCAAAGCAATCTACAGATTTAATGCAATCCCCATTAAAATCCCATCATCATACTTTCAAAATTTGGAAAAAATAATTCTTCATTTTGTATGGAACCAGAAGAAATCCTGTATAGCCAAGGCAATTCTTAGTAATGGAAACAAAGCTGAGGTATCATCCTACCAGACTTTCAGCTACACTATAAAGCCACAGTGGATCAAAACAGCCTTGGTACAAAAATAGAGACATTAATATTTGGAATGGAATGGAAAACTATGAGATGAAAGTAACATCTTTTTTTTTTTATTATAGATAAAAATATGCACCATAGATGTGGCCCGATCCATTACTCTCCCTCCACTCAAACCTCCCCCCTCCCTTCCCTGAAACTAACATCTTATAGCCACCTGATCTTTGATAAACTAAACAAGAACATACACTGGGGAAAAGAATCCCTGTTCAATAAATGGTGCTGGGAGAACTAGATAACCACACGTAAAAGATTGAAACTGGACCTGCACCCCTCACCACTTACAAAAATTGATTCAAGATGGATAAAAGATTTAAATTTAAGGCATGAAACAATAAAAATCCTTGAAGAAAGTGTGGGGAAAACAATTGAAGGTATCAGCCTAGGGAAAGATTTTATGAAGAAGACTTCTGTGGTAATCACAACAACAACAAAAATAAACAAATTAATTAAACTGAAAAGCTTCTGTACAGCTAAGGAAACAACTAAAACAAACAGACAACCTTCAGAATGGGAAAAGGTATTTGCATATTATGAATCAGACAAAAACTTCATAACTAGGATCTATAGAGAACTCAAATTAATCAACAAAAAAGTCCCAACAATCCATATATCACTGGGCAAGAGACATGCATAGAACCTTTTCTATGATGAATGGATAGCTAACAGATGAATAGCTAACAAAAACATGAAAAAAATGCTATTGGCCCCTAATCATCAGAGAAATGCAAATTAAAACTATCCAGAGATATCACCTAACCCCAGTGAGAATTGCCCACATCACAAAGTCTCAAAGCTGCAGCTGCTAGTGGGGATGTGGAGAGAAGGGAATACTTTTACATGGATGGTGGGACTACAAACTAATGCAACATTTTTGGAAGGAAGTATGGAGAATCGTCAAAGAACTCAAATTACACCTCCCATTTGATCCTCCAGTCCCATTACTGGGCATCTACCCAGAAGAAAAAAAAAAATCCTTTTATTATAAGGACATTTGCACCAGACATTTGTTTATCACAGCTCAATTTACAGTCAACAAAATGTGGAAACAGACTAACTGGCCCTCCAACCCAGGAATGGATTAACAAGCTGTGGTATATGTACACCATGGAATACTATTCAGCCACTAAAAAAGATGGAGACTTTAAATCTTTTGTTTTAACCTGGATGGAGGTGGAACACATTATTCTTAGTAAAGTATCACAAGAATGGAGAAGCAAGAATCCAAATGTACTCAATTCTAATATGAAGGCAGCAGATGAGCTAATACAAGGGGGGCCCTAGGGGAATGAGCAAGTGGGGAGGGGGAAGGGGGGAAGGGGATGGAGGGTCATGGGGTATGGCACACCTCTGGGGGGTGGGACACAATTACAAGAGGGACTTTAACAAATGCAATCAGTGTAATCTAATTCTTTGTACCCTTAATGAATCCCAAATAATAAATAATAATAATAATAATAAATTTAAAAAGAGAAATGAAATGCTACGTCAGTGAGACGGCTTCATTTTTCACCCGCTTGTTCTCTCCTTCTTGCTCTGTTTCTCCCTCTTTTAAAAAATAAACCCAAGGTAGTTGTGTTTAAGCGGCTTTAATGTCCTTTCAGGACTGTGTGCAGGGTTGTGGTCACTCAGGCAGCAGTAACTTTGAAAAAATGACCCGTCTACACCCAAACAATAACAGAATCCCCCTTTTTATGTTGGAAACGCCCACGGCTTTCTGTGCATCTCCAGACTCCCCACATAGATGCAACTGTTTGACCAGCCTTCTACTGAACAACTTAATTAAGCAAAAGAAAACGTGTCAGTTTCTGCCAACCTCACAAAAACAGAGCTGTGGGGGTAAAAAGGGTCGGCGAATTAACCCACATTCCTGAACGGGTTCACTAAAGCGAGGCCTGGCTTTGCAGCGGTGCCAACGGGAACCCTGCACTGGGTTGCCATTCAGATTTATCAAGACATATTGTTCTGCAGATCATACTGCACACAATTAAAGCCGCAGTACCTCAGGGGGCTACAGCTCGGGTGTGAGATTAGCTTCACTTTAAAAAAAATATCTTGTCACGACAAGGTGCCCACCATTGACATTCTGCACAGTTACCTAGACAAAACAGTTCTGCCATACCATATGAAAACAGCAAGTTGTTTTTAGATTTCCCCACCCCCATCCCCGCTTTAGGATCCCTGCCCTCCCTCTTTCCCCTCTCCGTGAAAGCACATGCAATATGCAAAGCAACTGTATACTCTGCATGCAATTTGTCCTGGCCAGACCAAACCCGAATTTAATCCTTTTTTTTTTTTTTTTTTGTCACAAGGGCGGGGAAGTGTCCCAGCCTAAATCCTTCTCTGGAAGCTGGAAAAGCATAGGCCCCAGGAATCCTTTTTCCTAGTCAATTAAATTTAGGTTTTTTTTTCTTTTTTTCTTTTTTTTCTTCTGTTTTTTTTTTTCAGGCTTGGGTTTTGATTTTGCTTCCTTTATGTGAAGCCAGGAGGGAGCTTAGCGCCCAGCACTCTGTGCCCCACCCCCGCCCTGTCGGAGCCTCCTGCAGTCACCAGGAAAAGCAGGGGCTTTCAGTGGCAGCCAAAGGGAATTTAGAAACATCTCACTTCATCTGGGGAAGAACTGGATCAGCACCAGTTTTGTGTTGAGGCCATGGGATTGTGGCATTTTTATTCCTACTTATCCTTTCCCTCCCTTCAGTGTGTGTAGCGAGTCATCACATAACATTATGCTATACAGAAAGCATCCCACAGTTAGAATGATACTGTCCCTCATTCTGGACCAGGAGACACTGACTGAAGTCAACTGCAGCTGCCTAATTTTGCAGGGGAGCAGCTACACCAGCATCTGCAGGTTGGAGGCCTCTAAGTGACTCATCAGGAAGAAACGGGTTCAAGAAAGCCAGATGAGCTAAAGCACAAATGCTTTTCTGTGGGACTATCAGGGGGTCCTATCTCACTGAGCCTTCTAAGATTAAGAGGCATTTCTGTTTAGTATCTATTGCAGTTGTTCTTTGGTGTCAAGACGTTTTCCATAAAAGATTTAAAACTGGCTCGATTGGGCCAGGCACAGTGGCACACACCTGTAATCCCAGCAATCTGGAAGGCTGAGGCCAGTAGATTGCTTGAGCTCATGAGTTCGAGACCAGCCTGAGCAAGAGTGACATCCTGTCTCTAAAAATAGCTTGGCGTCATGTAGGGTGCCTATAGTTCCAGCTACTTGGGAGGCTGAGGCAAGGGGATAGCTTGAGCCCAGGAGTTTGAGGTTGCTGTGAGCTATGATGCCAAGGCACTGTACTGGGGGCAAGAAAGTGAGATTCTGTCTAAAAAAAAAAAAAAATAAGTAAATAAAGACAAAAGTGGCTCAATTATCAGAAGACCATGCAGGCAGCTTGGTTTGCTCTGCCATTCAGGAACTTTGGCTAGATAAGGTGGGCTTAAAGTAGCCTGAAGTGAAAGGCTGGAAAGACAGAAGTTTAGCTGGGAAGGTGAATAAAAGCGCAGCGCAGAATGCAATAGGAGCGCATTCTTTGCAGATGAGCACCAAATGCTTCAGGCCACTGTGACTTTTTCTTCTGATTTCCCCTTTGAGCTTGGGACATCCCACTGAAAATGGGTCCTCTGAGAGCCCTAAAAATGCAGTTTTACCACCAACTGGTTGAATTACATGTAAAACATGCAAAAAGCAGAGAACCTCAGTGATTAAATGCAACCTGGAGCTTCTACCCTGTAATCATCAAAATGGTTAACCTCCAGAAGAATTATTCTGCCCTAAGTATGCAGATGTTGCAGGCAACAACCATCAAAATCTAAAACTCAGGAGAAGAATGGCTTATCTTTTTAAGGGTTCCTTATTATTAATAGAAAATGGTCCTAATGGTCTATTGGTGTTCTGTAGGATCTGGGATTATATTATATGTCTATCTTTTTTTTTTTTTTTTCCAAATATTTTTCTAAAACTGGCTCCAAAGAAGAGTTTTCTTTCTGGTCTGAAGGGTGAAGCTTGTCTGGTTGGCGCATTTTGCAAACTACAGCTGCTCACTGGAGCCCATCCCACAGAGGTATCTGTGCCACCCCCAAATGGTTCTTCTGAGGCCTGATGGAAAATCTGAGCCAGGTGCTTTAAGTGGGCACAATGCCCCAGAGATCATCCTCTCCTTGGGGTGGGCATGCCAGCCAGCTGGGCCCCGGGCCTGCCTGTGGTACCGCTCCTGGCCTCTGCTCGGGGCTTCTTGCTCTCTCCCATGCCGCCTTAACTTACCTCCCTCTTGTCCCTAGGACAGGGAGTGTCATCTCCGCCAAAAGCCTAAGGCTGCTGTCGGTGTCTCTCACCACTTGGAGCCTATCTTTAGGGTCTAATCTCCTTTTCTGTCTCTGAACTGCAGTGTGGTCGTAGGCAGGTTTTTTAAGTGCCCTCCACCTCAGTTTACCTATCTGCAAACTAGGCTCATACTGGTATCCACCTCAGGGGCTGCTGTAAAGCGTAAGTGACTTCATTTATGTAGAGGACGTAGAGCCCTGCTTGGTGCACCTTAGCAATTGTTACTATCCCCCTTGTTAGCCTTCAGACTCCTTTAGGGCTATAGTGTTACTTTATTTGTTGCACAAAAGTACACCAACTAAAGAATGTCCCAAACTGCTTCCCCTATGCTCCCAGCAGCTCCAATCAGGCGGAGCCACAGTCTGCAAACCCTCCTTTTACTGCTGTGAGCTGAACACCTTTGGCTTTCCAATCAAGTCTGAGTGTCAGTCCCTGGAAAGTTTTCCTGTGACAAATGGCAGCAGGCTGAAGACTGAATGCAAGCAGACCCTCCTTCACCTTGTTGGAGGGGCAAAGACCGGAGGCTCACAGAGCCCAGAGGAACTCAGGGGTCCCCCACACTGACCCTCCAACTCCCTCTCTCCACAGCAGCAAACGGTAAAGGTCGAGGACTAGGGCTGGGCCCAGAAGCCCGGTCTTCAGCCCGTTGGCAGTGTGTTTTTCCTGGAGCCTTTCAGATGGCAAGACGCGGGACAGAGCATTCAACATATGAGACTTATTCCGATGTTTCCTTTTTATGAATTTACGGCCTGAACTTCAGGCTTAAAACGGTCGAGATGAGGTTTAACATGCCTTTCCCATGAAGAGAATCTTGGACACTCAACGTCTCCAAACTGTGTGCTTGGGTGTGGCTTTTATACACACGACAAAGGGACGTGATACAGCGGGGCTATACCACCGAAGAGCGCACAGCGCAGAGCGCAAGGACCGCAGCCGCCCTCCAGCGCTGCACCCCGGCGTCCCGAACCTGCCCGGGGACTGCCCGGCGGGTGATTAGTGGCCGGGAGGTTTCCTAACAAGCCGGAGCTTGATGGGAGCCTCTTGTTGGGTGAAATTTATGACCCTGCACTTCCTCGGAGAGACTTCCCACGTCGAACTGTGGAGCACGTCTGACCTTACCGCCCTCCACAAGGGAGGGGTGGGCAGGGGAGGGTGGAAGGGCGGAGGCCGCAGGGAGCAGGAGGCGCCACTTAGCCAGATGTCGGAGCCGACTGTGCAGAGCTGGAACCTGCAGCAACCCGCAGCCTGCGCGGGGACTTAGAGTGGCGGTCTGAGGCCCGCCCTGCATCGCAGATGGAGCCAAGCCTGGGCTGTCAGGGCGGGTGCCGTGCGCGGGAAGAATTGCCGAGTCTGGGAGAGGTGTGACGGTTTTGTTGGTTAATGGGTCCCTCTTGTGTAGTTTTGTGGACGCTCCTTCATCTGCTGATTGCGTCTGGACGGTGTGCTCTGTGACCATCCATCCCTTTCTTTGGCTAAAAGAGAGCCCTGAACTCTGTGTGTGAATAGTCACTGCTCCCTCTCCCTTCCACTTGGGAGGAGGCTAGGCTCTTCTAGAACAGTCTCTGGGTTCGCAGCTTCTTACACTTTCAGTACACATTGGAATCATCTGGAGAATTTTTAAAAAGTACTGATGCTGGGTCCCACCTCCGGAAGAGTCTGACTGATTGACCTAGGCTGATGCCTGGGCATCTGGGTTTCAGAGGCTCTGCTGGTATTCCAACCTGCAGGAGAGTCGTCTTCTCTGGCCTGCCATTTCAGGGCGTCACCTACTCAACTTCGAACATCCGAACAGTATATTTAATTTGTACTTATAGATTAATGAAATACGTAAGGGTTTTGACTAGTGACTTATCTAAGCTGGGCAACCATTTGCTGAAATAGAATTGAGCTAACCAATAAGTTCTTTACTGTGGTGAGGGCAAGTTGTAGTCTCCCATGACCAGTGTACTCAGATGCGTCACCTGGCATCTGGCCTCTGTGGTCCCCTAGCTCGGGGTTAGGGAGGCACCTCCCCAACTAGGCCCTGCAATGTGTGTGGGGAGCTCCCTCACATTTCAACCAGTTTGCTCTCAAACTCCGTGGGGCTCCAGCTATGCCATGGGGTGCAGGCACACACTTCATCTAATTGATACTTACTCACTGTTTAATATTTGTGTTAGACATTGATTTTCCATGGCCATGTTAAATCTCTGTGTTTAGAGAAATGCTCACCATCCTGGCCCTTCTACTTAGCCATTGTCACAGAAATTCAGTAAAACTGTCCCCTTGCTACAGCATGAGCTCCTTGAGGACATGAAAAAAACACCTTTCTTATTCATTGCTGTAGTTCTAGAGGAACAGTAGGACCAAAATAGATATCGGTCCAACGGTGAAGGTGGGCCACTCTGGTCACTTAAAAAACCGTGTTTGCAATTTGGCCTCATATTCACTTGGATTTCATTGGCTCAGCCTTGGGGGCTGATGTGTAGGGGTTCTGGCAAACACCTTTGGCTGACAAGTGTGCTTTGCTGCATGGTGGCTATTCTGTTGTTAATGGTAGTGAGCCCTTTATTTGTCACTTTGTGCTTCTGTTAGTCCATTTATAGAAAACCTCTGGGACCTCAAGGAAGAGGCATGCTACAGCTGTGAACATGAAACAATCTCATCCAAACAGTAGAAGCTTTAATGACTCCTTTTGTTAGGGGCATTGCTTAGCAAGTTGGCAATGGTATACTTAAATATATTTATAAGGAGGATGATTATTCAAGTTTGAATACTATAATCAAAGTAATTTGAAAAGGGAAACTAAGATTTCTTGAATATTGACAATATGCCAGCACTTTTGCATATGATGCTTCTTAATTCTAACAATATGTCTGTGAGATAGGTCTAATTATAACCATTTCACAGATGCAGAAACAAAAATTCAGAGGCATTCGGTAACTTGCCCAAGGTCATATAGCTAGTAAAAGGTAAAAAAGAAATTTAAAAGTGAGGATCCCAAGTCACCTACCCCACACTACTTCCCTTTTACAGGGAAAGAATCTTGATTTGATGGAGTTCTAAATTATTTCTCATTTGGAGATGGCACCTATACTTTGGCTATCTCTTTGTTGTAGTGATAAAATAGATCTGAAAAAATTTCAAAGAGATCCCAGGGCATGTACAAAACCTTGACAAAACACCTAGATAGTATTACCCTTGAAATTCTTTGATCAATAACAAAACGTTTTTCCTTTGTAGTCAAGAGAGTAATCAAAGTCTTCAGACCAGAGCCACTTGGATCAATAGACACAGTATAGGACCACCTAGCACAGAATTGCCCTTGAATCACAAACATCTGACTTATGTGAAACTTGTACTTGGAAATGGAGGCTATTATAGTAAATCCTTGAGTTAAAACATCTGACTGATGTGACTGGCGCTTATGAATGGTATTATAGGTAGTAAGTAAATGTACCTGTTCTTACTTACGTACAAATGATCTTAAGAACAAACGATCAAACCTACAGATCCCAGGTATTACCTGTACTGGCATTATTTGGAAAAAGTTGATGAATTTATCTTTACTATGTGTAACATGTGAAACACAAAATTAGAAGTATAAATTTTATTCTATTATTCCATTTAAAATTAAGCTGACTGGCTTAGCGCCCGTAGCACAATGATTACGACACCAGCCACATACACTGAGGCTGGCAGGTTCAAATCCGGCCCAGGCCAACT
The DNA here is from genome assembly GCA_963574355.1 of Loris lydekkerianus. Classification (NCBI taxonomy): domain Eukaryota; kingdom Metazoa; phylum Chordata; class Mammalia; order Primates; family Lorisidae; genus Loris; species Loris lydekkerianus. The sequence continues at coordinate 71 of CAUYPK010072565.1, read as the reverse complement.
AAACAATGACAACTACAACAAAAATTAGCTGGGCATTGTGGCGGGTGCCTGTAGTCCCAGCTACTTGGGAG
>CAUYPK010072559.1:0-19134 GCA_963574355.1 Loris lydekkerianus | reverse complement strand
TTGCGTTGCTCCCGCGGTTCCTGGTCAGGGAATGTGGAGCCCTGGTGGGTGCGGGTCACGGGTCAGGGTTCGCTGCACACCTCTTATGGAGGTCTGGGCATTGCCACGACTAGGAGTTTGTGGTTGCTATGAGCTGTGATGCCAGGGCTCTCTACCCAAGGAAACAGCCCAAGGCTCAAGTGTGCCAAAACTGTCTCACTCTGCCCCTTATGATTAGGTCTGTGAGGCAGTTCTGTCCCCGCCTTTAAGCTGCTCAGTCACTAGGTTACTTTGTCCCGCCCATTCCTTGCTCTGGGACCCTGGGGGCAGAGCTTGTTGGAGCAGTTTTTTCACACAATGGCTTTCACTGAGCCCAGCTCAGTGGCTCATATTGGGGCCCCGGACAATGCCCAAAGTTCTCCACACTTTTGCTCAAGCTCTCCCCAAGGCATCTCAACTGAGTGCCAAGTCCAAGAACACCAAAAAAGTTCACAGGTAAGGCCTTTCCAGTTTGCAGTCTCACTGCTGCTTGTACTCACAGTTGCCAGCGTGATTAGGTTGATTGAACACATGCAGCCACTTGCCAGTTTTCCACTGTTTTTGTCTTCCTCCTGGGGTCCAGAATTCCCTTGCTGGCTCCCTGTATCCTCAAAGGGATGATCATAGGCAGATCCCACCGGCCAGAGATGTCTGGAGTCTTGTCTCCCCAGATTCGGCAAGCCCTGTTAATGTGTATTCAGTTTTGTTGCGATGAAATGTTCTGTAGATGTCTGTTAAATCCTGATGTTTAATGGTTAAGTTTAAATCTACAATTTCTTTACTTAGCTTCTTATTTGAGGATCTATCCAGCACTACTAAAGGGCTGTTAAATCTCCAACTATTATGGAACTGGGGGAAATCAAGTTGCTCATGTCTGTTAGAGTTTGTTTTATAAATTGAGGTGCATTCTGGTTGGGTGTATAAATATTAATCATTAAAATCTCATCATATTGAGTATTATCTTTAACAAATATAAAGTGTCCATCCTTATCCTTCCTTATTTTGGTTAGTTTAAAGACTATTTTATCTGCAAATAGGACTGCAACACCTGCTTTTTTCTGCTTTCCTTTTTCCTGGAATATGTATGACCATCCCTTCACCTTAAGTCTATATTTATCTTTTAAGGTAAACTGGATAACCATATGTAGAAGAATTAAACTGAATCCCTACATCTTATTCTAAACAAAAAATTAACTCAAAATGCATTAAAGACTTAACTGTAAGATATGAAACCATAAGAATTCTAGAAGAAAATCTAGAAAAAACTCCTCTGGACATTGGCCATAGAATTTATGGCTAAGACCCCAAATTCAAATGCAACAAAAATAAATATAGACATATGAGCTTCTGTGCCACAAAATAAATAATCAAAGAGTAAACAGACAACCTACAAGATGGGAGAAAACATTCACAAACTACATATTTGACAAAGGATATATAGAATCTACAAGGAACTTAAAAAACTCAGCAAGAAAAAATAAATCCTATTAAAAAGTGGTCAAATAACACGACCAGTAATTTTTCAAAAGAAAATATACATACGAAAAAAATATGAAAGAATACTAAACATCACTAATTACGAAAGAAATGCAAACTAAGACCACAATGAAAAAGCATCTTACTTCAATTAGAATGGCCATTATTAAAAAGTTAATAAACAATTGATGCTGATATGGATGTAGTGAAAAGGGAATGCTTGGACAATGTTGCTGGTAAGGTAAATTAGTACAAAACCTCCATGGAAATCAGCATGAAGATTTCTCTACCATTTGATCCTGCTCTCCCACTACTAGCTATCTATAAGAAGAAAAAAATAATTATTGTATTGAAAAGGTACCTACCCTTTCACATGTATTTACTCCAGAACAATTGCAATTGCAAAGATATATAATCAACCTAAGATCCCATAAACTGATGGATTACAAAAAAAAACAAACAAACATAGGGGTGGTGCCTGTGGCTTAAAGGAGTAGGGTGCCAGCCCCATATGCTGGAGGTGGTGCGTTCAAACCCAGCCCCGGCCAAAACCCCCCCCCAAAAAAAACAAAAAAACAAACAAACAAAAAAACATGGTTTGTGTGTGTGTGTGTGTCTAAATGTATGTGTATATAGTACTATCAGCCATAAGAATGAAAGAATGTCTTTTGTAGCAATTTGGATGGAACTAGAAGCCATTATCCTAAGTGAAGTAACTCAGGAACAGAAAATTCAATGCACATATTTTCACTTGTAAGTGGAAGCTGAACTATGACTACACAGGGGCACACAGAATAGTGTAATGGACACTAGAGACTTAACAGAAAAGATGAGGTGAGGGGGTGAAGGATGAAAAATTATTGGGTACACATACACTATTAAGGTGATGGGTACACTGAAGGGGCACAGTCCCCTGCACCCTTGTAAGGTGAATCAGTCTCATTTGTGCTTCTTGAGGTATAAGGCCCTGAGAAGGAACATTTCCAGTACTTAGGCTGGATGTGAGTTTTGGGGAATATTCTCCCCCAGCTTGCAGAAGTGGCCTTGCTGAAAAATGCAGGCAGTTACGCCTTAAAGGAAAGAATGTGCTGGAGGACCCTGCCAAGTCACAGCTGGGGACAGATCATCTGCCTGGGGCAGTGGGCCATTGCACTTTGTTCCCTACCTCAATTTACACAATAACTTTCAGTTAATCATATAGGGAAGTGGGCAAACAGAACAGAAAACCCAGCACCTTTGTGGTTTATCTCCATTGTTTATCTTCAAGCAGGACATTCTTAGTTTGGAAAGGCATGTACGTACTTTGCTGCTTTAATGCTGATAATAAATCTTTATGATTCTTTATTTTTATCTGATGAATTTGGATATATAAGAAAGTGAATAAAGATGGATGATTGCTGATGTGCCTGAGCGAGCACCAGCCTTCCCTTTTAAAATCATTCATTTCATCTGCATCATTGACCAAGTAGCCCAGTGGACAGCAACAGTACACAAAAAGCCCAGACTTCACCATAATATAATATAAACATGTTAATGTAATTCAATGTGTATTCCCTAAACCTATTGAAATATTAATTTTTAAAAGAAGTTTTAGCCCACTGACTTTGATGTGATTTTCCAAGTGGATGTAAAATCTTAGATAACATAAGAGCTTTGAAAAACTTCATTAGAGTTTTGGAGCACCTTCAGAATCACCACGTTTTTTATACCCAAAGTGTAGTCCATAGCAAGTAGTCTATGCTAAACCATAGGGGCTATCGCTATATGAGGGAGAGTAAGCAAATATTCCATGATTAAAGATATCTGGAAAATACTATGTTGAGCAAGGTTGAAAGGTTTCTTTTCTAACTGCAATTCTGCTGAAATACTTTAGAATATTATCCAAAAATTAACAGTGAAATGCAGGAATTCATGATCTTATTTGCCTATCAAATGAAGCTTTTTCTCAAACAGACTCCTCTCTATTATATTGCATGGGTCTTCAGAAATGGCAAATCTTTTCAGTTCAGAGTTGAGAAAACTGCAAGTCCAAATACATTGAATATCTCATCCTAAATGACTTGGTTCCACTTCCATGACTGTTTCCAGATTGCATATATTGCACATAAATACCTTCGTCCTCTTTTTTTTTTTTTTTTTTTTTTTTTTTACTACCCTTCTGAAGGACATCACAGGAAGAGTTCAGAATGGTGGAGTGGAAAAGCAGGAGATATGACCTTGAGAACCATAATTCCAGCTGATGATCTGAGAATAGGAGCCATTTGTTCATGTCCCTTGGCTTCACTTGGCCTCACTTGGCTAAACTGTAAAATTAATATGTGAGAACTGCTTTACAGGGTTGCCATCAGTGTAAAAAGTGATAAAATGCATTATGTGCTTCCCCCACCCCTTAACTTTTTAATGCTCTTTCTAGATTACATGATGCAGAATATGTTTTCATGGCTATCTAATTCTGATTTAGAATATCTCTGGCAGTTTTTTTTAATAGTCCCTGATGCCCCTCCCCAGCCCCAAATAGGTATGCAACTTTAATTATGAGGACAAATTTAAACATGGCTACTGGGACTCTTCATGTGGAGAGGTAGAGTTTAGATCCCATCATTTTCATTCAGGCAAGCATGTAAATACTTCAAGCAATAAATTAAAGGGTTAATTGTGTTACTTCAAGGTAGGAATAGAACGTCCTCATGTCTGGCAGTGTAAGCATGCTTGGAGTCCTCAACTACCTTGTCAAAGGATCAATTACCCTGTGACTGCCACACCTGTGGAAACCAAGAGCTGTGTGGCACAGCTGCTGATAGGTACTCCAATGGGTAGTCCTACAGTCAGTGCAGCCCATGTGCCAGACATGCGAATAAAGTTTCCAGAAGTTTCCAGTTCCCACTTCAGACATGTGAATAAAGGTGTGTTGGGGCTCGGGACCCAGGTCTCCAGCCTGGCCTACGTTACTGTCGGGGTGCGGAAGCTGCACTACCTTGCTCAGGATTAACTCCCTTTAGGGGCTGGAAGGCAATTCGTCTTAGCAGGAGAGAGAGAGAGATGCAGTCTTCCAGGGAGAGGAACAGTCTCAGTAGGAGAGCGAATCTCAGCAGTCTTTGTACAGCAGGAGGAGCAAGAGTTAAGAGTGAGCAAGTCTGTGAAAGAATGAACAAACCCAGACCAACCTCTCCTGCAGCTATTCATAGACACATTCTCAAGGCTATTTGCAACACAAGTGTAGAGACCGCCAAGCACTGATGTTCTCATCTCACGTGCTCTCATGTTAAGGAGAGCCGAATCCCTTCCCCATGCCCTTGTCACCAAGGTGTTATATTACTGACCTGTTACAGATGTTCCTTATAGTTACACAATGTACAAAGCTTAACTCTCACTTCTCCTTCCCTTGAGTTATATGGTCTGCTACAAAGGTGCCTCTGGAATTTTCCAGCTCCCACTTGTCTAACCATTCTCAGGTATTGTGGAATGATGATAAACCACTTTTGCTGAATGTAGTCTAACTCTCTGACCAACAAAATCATGAGCAATATGTGGTTCTTATCTTAAGTCACTAATCTTAGGGACAGATGTTACACATCACTAGTCATCAGGAGTGTCCATGAAAAGAGGCCTCTACTTGTATTGAACTTACTTGTTATAATGGCTTTGTCAGTTGTTATTCTTAAGCCATTGATCAATAAACCCTTGATAACATGGGCAAAATGACAGAGCAGCCACTAAGAGTCCTGCTACTTAGAAGAGTTCTAACCAATGATGTCCATCCAATTCCTCACCATCTGATGAGGAGAATTAAACCAGGGTGATTAAGCATTTATGATAGAAGAATATAAGAATGGCATAATTAACTAATTAAAAAAAATCTCTCAGTTGACTTAATTTCTTGAGCCATTTTTCTATTGATGGATAAAACCCTTCCCTTCAAAGGATTTTCTCAAGTTAATACTCCAAAAATAAGAAGTGAATGTTAAATAACAGTCATGGGATCCATGACATCCTCCAAATTTAATTTAAAAATATATGGTTGGAGTTTTTGCATTTCAAATTACAGATATGTTTATGCCACATAATTATTGTCTGATGAAGGAAAGTAGGAAATAATTGTATTGGTTTTCAAATGCCTTCTTTCTATTCTGCTGTGGTCTCAAATCACAAGCCATTCTACAAAGGACATTCTTTATAAGTTGAGGTCAAGAATGGGGAGGATTGCCTTATGTATTTTCAATATTTCCACCTTTCTGTAAGTTGGAATACACTGTGGTTCAACAACTCACTAGTGTCAATTTCTCATTCTATTATCTTTTACTTAATTTATGGCAGAAAAGTATTAATACTCTAGAATAGAGCTTCTATATTAATTTATAACATTTTTGTTAACTTTCATATTTTTAAATATTATCCCAAGTAATGTCATATATTAGGTGGGGAATTTTGGTGATTTGTGTGAATAAACGAGAGGGATTGATAGAAAATTTTGACAAAATCCCCAAAGGCTCAATCTGAAAGATGATGCCAGTTATTACTTAGAGCCAAAAACAGAGACCATGAGTTTGATAGGTTAAGGTCTTCAGTAGATGGTATACATACACAAACTTTAAAATGTGCTAAGACTGTCTCCACTTTAATTGTACTTCATAGCATTAATTGTGTGTAATTTTGTAAGCTCCATTAACATAGGGACTTTATTCACCAATATGTCCAAATACCTCGTGTATTTGCTGAATTCAGAGTATGTGAACACTCAATTAATATAAAATAATAGTCTTGAATTATTTCATAAAAATTGAAAAAGCAAACTTACCTATGAATCTTGCACTTTTGATCATTTCTTAATGCTTGGAATTAGGCAGTGTCACAAGTAAACCTTAAGGACTGGAAACTCAAGTTGTAAGAAAAAAATAAACTAAGTGGTGTGGTATTGTGGTAGACCCTGTGGTGTCTAAATGACCCTTTAGAAATGAAGAGAATATTCTTCCATTTGCTGGAAGTAAGACAGTTTCCATTGTCCCCACCCATTCCTGGGGATTGTTTCACCTGAAAAAAAAAAAAAAAAAATCTTGTTCCAGATCATACTTCCCTCCAAGGCAGACAAAATCCAATGGCTGATCAAAGAATTATATCAAATAATTATAAAGATGCATTATCCTAATCCCAACTGGGTCAACTCCAAAGGTTCCTTCTGGTCCCAACACTACTTCTTCATTTGAACTATAATTCTCTAATTCTCTCTTAGTCCATTCATTTCTGTTGCTTGTAACAGAATACCTGAAACAGTAATTTTTTTTTTTAAGAGACAGGGTTTTGCTCTGTTGTCCAGGCTGGAGTACAGTGGCACAATCATAGTTCACTGCATCTGCAGATTCCTGGGCTCAAGAAATCCTCCTCAACTTCCCCAGTAGCTAGGACTAAAGGCATAATGCCACCACACCAGGTTATTATTATTATTTTTTCTATTTGTTGTGGATTTTGAGTTTTGCTTAAATGATTCTTCTGCCTCATCTTCCCAAAGTGTTGTGATTATAGGCATGAACACCATGCTTGTCCAAACATTGTCATTTGTAATGAAATGTATTTCTTACAATTATGAAGACTGACAAGTGAAAGGTCATGGAGTGACATCTTGTCAGGGCCAGAGGGTGAAGACTTGCTTGTGGGGATTCTGCAGAGTCTCTAGGTGACATAGTGTATCATGTAGTGAGAAAACTGAGCACAGTATCTCTCTCTACTCCCTATAAAGCCAACAGCCCCATTCCCATGGTAACTCAATAACACCTTGATCTATTATTAATTCACAAATAGGGCACTCCATTCATTAGGGCAGACAGGCCCATATGACCCAATCACCTCTTAAAGGTCCCATATCTCAGTATTGTAGCATTGTGGATTAAGTTTCAGCATGAGTTTTAGAGGGGTCAAATCATAACATTCCTCTACTCAGTTCTGCTCCTTTTCACTCACTTCTGCAAATGTTCATTATGAAAGTGTACCTAGTTCATTAAATGCTCTGTACTAATCTCTATCTCAGAGAACCAGGAGCTAAGTCTCCTATTAATTTCTTCTACTTTATCAAACTCCCTCATGCATGAACCTATGCAAGGAGGTGTGTCTTGTTATTTTTACTCTAGCAGAAGTAAAATTCTCCTGGAAAAATATTTGCTTCCTAGTCTTCAATCATGCAGTATGATTTAATTAAATGAGAACTTCTTTGCTTTCTTCAAGCATAGATTCAAGTTTAACTTTTTCTCATAACTATATAAGGAACTGCTTGTATAGATTTACTATGTCTATCTATTTTTATTATTTGTTTTTAGATATTGGAGAGCCCCGTCATGATTACACATATGAACAAATCAGTTCCATGCTCCTCTGGTGGATTTCTGAGCAATCTTGTTTGCAAGACACCTGGTAAAACATACTTTCATTCAACTTAGGGCCATTCAAAAGTAGCTGAAAGTCTCTTAAGTGGAAACCCAACCATGAAGCTGCTTTTCAAATCAAAAGCAAGATCTCTACTCTACAGGATGTGGCAGATTGCCAGGTGTTTCATATTTGGAGGACAAGTATACAGCAGGGAGCTTCTTTACATAATTGTCGAATCAAAACCCAAAGCACCAAGGTTAACAATTCACTTCTCTTTGACCACAGAACTGGTATTGTGATATTCCTCTACTGCACATAAATAATTTTCATGGAGCCATTAGGGGGGTTGTTTTGAGTCTCTACAAGACTAGCAACAAACCTCTGGGTATTAGATCAATGTCAGAACAAGGTACAGGGTGGGTTTAGAGTCACTTTGGAGCCACTATTAGTTTATCTTTACTGGCTTCTGAATCCACCAAGTTATTTTGTCCCAAGGGCAATGCATTTGAATTCTGTGCAGATAATAGCACAGACTCATGGTTTCCCCACAAGGTCTTGATGGATTGGATCAGGACATCAAACATCAGCACATTTCCAAATGTCACACAAAGCTTTGCAGAGGGTTTTCAGACTTTGTTTTGCCAACCATCTGGACCGTGAGACAGATACTTCAGACAGAGGACATTACATGAGCTGATCATCGTTGGGAAACATCACTGGTGGTCAGAGGTGCAGGTGCCTCACTCTATGTGTGAGCCATAAGATACTCTAGTGATCTGTTATTAGAGGAATGATGGCATGGGAAACTGGTTCAAAAGTGAGTCATACTGATGACATGTGATTGCTAAAGGAAACATTAAATTCTAAGTTAATTTATGCTATTTTGCTTCTATTACTTTGAAGGAAGAGAAGGAATTATAAATTAACATTTCTGAATGCCTATTATATATTGGTTGCCTCAAAAAAACTATATATATATATATTTTATATTAACATAATTTATATAAATGTATATATGATTAAATGCCTCATTTAATTTTCACAGTAAATATATAAAAAAGTGAGAAAAATTACATCCTTAGAAAATTCATGGGGGGGGAGGAGAGAAGATGGCGAACTGAAAGCCAGCTTTCCACAGAGGCTCCCATCCAGAAGGAAAGCTAAGGGACAAAAATTCAGTAAGTAACCTGGAAGACTCAAGCTGTACCAAGAGAGAAGGTTGAAGAACACACATCAACACCGCTGAGGTGAGCTGAGACCACAAGGACACAAACAAAAGGTAGAAAATCCATCACTAAGCGGACGGGAGTCCCCACCTTCCCCATGAGGCCAGCTCAAGAGCCCCACAAACAAACAAAAGGGCAGAAATTAAAGGCCCTCCCACTTCACTTCACGGGAGTGACCTTCTAAAAACTGGACCTACCTCCCCAACTAGGGTGCCACGGCGCTCCCCTGCAAGGCATAAAACTGTATAAAACTTTAAATATATTTGCCGGCAACCCAGCATTCCCCTCCACTCACACTGAGGTCTAGAGGTCTGTCCCCCAGGAGTTCAGATTCTTGGTGATTTATCGAGGGGTGTGGACAGTGCCCGAGCTGTGACTGGAGACTTTACCTCCTTTATGTTTACATGGATGGAGCTGGAACATATTTTTCTTAGTAAAGTATCTCAAGAATGGAAGAACAAGTACCCAATGTACTCAGCCCTACTATGAAACTAATTTAGGGCTTTCACATGAATGCTATAACCCAATTACAACCTAAGAATAGGGGGAAGGGGGAAAGGGAAGGGAGGGAGAGAGAAGGTGGGTGGAGGGAGGGGTATTGGTGGGATTACACCTGCGGTGCATCTTACAAGGGTATATGTCAAACTTAGTAGATGTGGAATGTAAATGTGTTGGCACAGTACCTAAGGAAATGGCAGGAAGGCTATGTTAACCATTGTGATGAAAATGTGTCAAATGGTCTATGAAGCTAGTGTATGATGCCCCATGACCATATCAATGTACACAGCTATGATTTAATAAAAAAAAAAAGAAAAAATATAAAACAAAAATTCATAACCTGCCTAGGTTTACAAAAAATAATTAAAGTTATTTAGATTTTAATGCAAGTTGTACTGGCTTATATGATATTCTCACCGTTATGTTCCAGGCTGTATGGGTTATGATCCAAGCCCTGGCTAAGTATTCAAATTTATCTTCTTCTGATGATTTTCATTTTTAACTGATAAAAAAATAAAAAATTTGTTTAATATAGTTCAAATTTTTGCTACTTCTTTTATGAATTGTACACCTTTTGGCAAGGCTTCCTATTCATAAAATTAGCCATGCTTATCTCAAAACTCTATTTGTCTAAAGCACAGTTTATTGTATTGAGATGAAAGAGACACTAATCGTACCTTTGATTTGTTGATTAATATGTGGCATCATATGTAAATAATTGTTATATGCAGAGAATGCTGGTGCATGATATTATTTAAAACAGAGTTTAAAAGATTAATTGGAATGTGGAATGACTACTCTAAGCAAAGGGGATATCAGGAACAATTTTAGAGTGTGGACAGAATTAGGAAGTGATTCAAGATTTTCAGGACAGAGTTTGCATGGAGTGAATTGTAAACAAATTTGGCCAGGGCAGTGGCTCATGCCTATAATCCTAGCACTCTGTGAGGCTGAGGCAGGTGGATTGCTTGAGCTCAGGGGTTTGAGATGAGCCTGAGCAAGAGTGAAACCCTGTCTCTATTAAAAAGAGAAAAATTAGTCAGGCACTGTGGCAGGCCCCTGTAGTCACAGCTACTTGGGAGGCTGAGGCAGGAGGACCACTCAGACTCCTGGATTTAAGGTTGCTGTGAGCTATGATGCTCAACACTCTACCCAGAGTAGAGTGACAGAGTGAGACTTTGCCTACAAAAAAAAAAAAAAAAAAAAAAAAAAGTAACCATGTCAACATGTCAAAATGTTCCATGAATGTTAGGCAAGGAAGTCTGGAGAGGACTGTTGAAGATTGAAAGGATTATCTAAATTCTCCACCCCTTTCCTGTATTCACTATCCCCACATCCTTTGCCATGTAACCTTGCTAGGACCTCCACCTGAAGATGTCTTGAATTTTTTTATTTCTGGACTTTGGCTCAGTCCTATAACTTACTCAGGCCAGTGAAGAGTTAGCAAGTGTAACATCAGCAGAGTCTTGAAATGAGTTTATTCATTGGGGCTTGCTTCATACTGCTTCTGCCACAGGCATAAGAAAATGCCTGTGTCTCAGCATATGACACATCTTGTACCCTCTATCAATACCCAACAACAACAAAAAGAGATAAAATGCATGAGATAGCTTGTTGGAAGATGAAGACATATGAAGCAGACCCATATTGTTCCAACCACACAGATGCCTAAGCTAAAAGAGTCTAGACCAGACAACAGCCAGGCAGACATGTAAGTGGAGTGTAGTTCAGCAAAGCCACTCAGCAAACTCCCAGGTGAATCCAGACATGTGAGCAATAAACTTGAATTGTCAAAGAATGCTAAAATTTTATTGTTTGATACACAGCAATAGATAAGAAACACAATGCACGCAGGAAGTGGTCAGATAGCAAACAGATAAGTGATATGGAGAGTAATGAGAAATAGATAGCCAATACACGGAGTATTAAGTATTCATGAGAAAAAAAAAAATCCCACATCATCCATACACATAATATAGTTTTTTAAAAAAAACCCAGCCCCATATGCTGGAGGTGGTGGGTTCAAACCTAGCCCTGGCCGAAAACTGCAAAAATAAAAAATAAAAAATAACCATCTCAACAGCCCATACTCAAATCTATGTAGGACATTCAAACAAGTGAGAACCAGAAGGAATTATCAGCAGGTCATCTACACCGTAACAACTCTCCAAACCAAATTCTGATACCTAGTAGATGTTTACAAAGTCTTCAGTCTGCTGACATCCTTCCTCCATACTCTTCTTTCATTTTGTCCTTACGGTATTTCTATTTATTATTTCCTTTGAAAAAAAAAAATATCTTTGAAGGCAGGCATTTTTTCCTCCTTTGCATCACCTGGAGTGCCTAGCATAAAGTTTTCTTACATAAAAGACAATTAAATATTCTTCAAAACAGAAAGAGAAATTGTAGTAAAAAACGAGGCTAGTTATTGAGACAGTTCTTATCTGTAATTCCAAAAGTAGGAAACTAAAAAAAAAAAAAAACCAAAAAACTTGGCAATTTGTTTATTGCAAATCTGGCTTTAACTGACAGGGGATTTTTAAAAAAATAATATTTATTTCTCTTAATTTCACTACAAGAGTATTAATATGGGAAGTCAAACTATTACTGTTTACCAATAATATGATCTTATACCTAGAAAACCTTAAATACCCCACAAAAATTTTTATTCTGTATCCTTGCTGATATCTGTCATATTGTTTTATAAATTCTTGAGGGGGGGGCTGATGAAGTCTCCAACTACAATTGTAAGCTTGTCTATTTCTCTTTTACATTCTGTCTATTTTACTTCAAGTTTTTAGTATTTCACTTTCATTTCTTTAGTGCATCACATTTAGGATTGTTATGCCATTATGGTAGATTGATCCTTTTATCATAAATAATTTACCTCTCTGCCTCTGGTACTATTCTTTGCTCTAAAGTCTACTTCATCTGGTAGTGATATAACTATTCCTGCTTTCCTTTGATTGATGTTTTGGCACAATGTATCTCTCTCTCTCTCTCTCTTTTTTTTTTTTGAGACAGAGTCTCACTTTGTCACCTTGGGTAGAGTGTCATGGCATCACAGCTCACAGCAACCTCCAATTCTTGCCTCAGCCTCCCAAGTAGCAGGGACTACAGGTGCCTACCACAATGCCCAGCTTTTTTTTTTTTTTTTTTTTTTTGTTGTTGTTGTTGTTGTAGTTGCTATTGTTGTTTGGCAGTCCCAGGCTGGATTTGAACCTGCCAGCTCTGGTGTTTGTGGTTGGGGCCCCAGCTGATGAGCTACAGGCACTGAGCATGGCATAAGTATCTTTTTTCCATCTTCTTACTTTCAACCTACCTAGTTAATTTTATTTGAAGTACATTCCTAAAGAGAGAGTATAATTTGACTTGCTTTTAATCTAGTAAAATAATCATTGTAATTTAAATAACATTCAGGTTAATGAAAATTTCCTTAATTATTTATATGCTTAACTTAAATTTCATCTTTTTATTTTTTGTTTTCTGTGCATTGTCTCTGCTTTTCATTTCTCTGATTTTTTCCTGTGCATTACTAGACCATGTTTAGAATTCCAATTTTGTTTATCTAATATGATTTAAAAAATATCTCCTTGACTATAACTTTCTGTAATATCACAGTTTACTGAGTCCTCATTTTACTAGTTTGAGGTAATAGAGACAGACTACCTACTCTTATATCCTTTCTTCCATGTTTATCACAAAATATTTTCAAATGTTTTCTTTACATACATTTAGAAATGCACCAAGAAGGGTGGTGCCTGTGGCTCAAGGAATAGGGCACTGGCCCCATACACTGGGGGTGGTGGGTTCAAGCCCAGACCAGGCCAAAACTGCAAAAAAAAAAAAAAAAAAAAGAAAAGAAAAGCAATACACCAATTAGTGTTATATATGTTTCAAACATCAGCTATAATTTGGAAAACTCAAAGAAGGAAAGCTTATTGTAATAAGTTACCCATATTTTTCTTTACCATATTCTTTTTAAATCCTGATTTTTTAAGACTGCTTCCTTTATCATCTCCTTCCTATTAAAAGAACTTACCTTAGCCGTTATTTTAAGGGTGAGTCTGTTGATGACAAATCTTCTTAGTTTTTATTCATCTGAAAATGTCTTAATACTCAGATTTCCTCTTGAGTTCTGTGTTTTCATTAGAGAAATTTGCTATCACCACAATTTTTTTTCCCCTTATAGGTAAAAATGTGATCTCTAGTGGTTTTCAAGATTTTTAAAATTCTTTAAAATAGTTAAGGCATTTCTTGTTATGGACATTTTTAGGTTTATTCTGTTTGGATTTTACTAATTTTTTTTTTTCCTTTTATTAAGTCATATACACATAGATCATGAATACGTTTATGCATACGTGGGGTACAATGTGTTGGGTTTTTTTTTTTATACAATTTGAAGTGCTTACATCAAACTAATTAGCATAGCTTTCTTGAGTCTCCATGTGTCAAATTTCACAAAAATTACTTTATCACTCTTGCCATCTCCTCTCCTTATGGAATCCTTATGACTCAAATTTGGATGTTTCACTAAGATTCTATTTAATTGTTTTTATTTTGCATTTTCTTTCATTGTTCAGATTTCCTCAGTATATTCAAATATGACACCAGCCAATTGCTAAAGTATTAACAGAAAAAGAAAACTGCAAATTTTGTAAAGGAGTTACTACAAAAGGGATAGGGCATAGTGAGGTATGTTTAACCTCCTTCCTCCATATGGCCAGCAACTCATTTATGTGCCACACCCCCCAGCTATTTTTTAGAGACAGGGTCTCACTGTTGCTCAGACTGATCTTGAACTCCTGAGCTCAACCAATTCACCTGGCTCAACCTCCCAGAGTGCTAGGATTACAGGTGTGAGCCACTGCACACAGCCTACCAACTCCATTTTAAGTTTTTTCTGTGGTCCCCTTGCCCAAGAGATGGTCCATTCAGTCATTTGAGGGACTTAATATTTTATTTTAGTTCCCATGAATGTGTAATCATGTTAAAAATTCTAAACATATCTAAATCTTTAACCATAGGTCTTTCATAAGTACACAGATAATTAAATGGACTGATTCAGACAAGGCACCTAGAACAGTGCCAGAAATATGATGAATGCTAGCTTTCTTTTCATTTCCTAGATAAGCTACTTTTTATCTCAGACTATTTCATCAAAAATACAGCAGTGATTTACCATGTGAAATAAAGATGGTAAGTAAATATGATGATTTTTTTCTATAGTGCTCTGGAAAATTAAGGCATTAAATATTTATTAAGCATCTGTATATAGGTACCATTCTGAACTTTGAAAATAGAGATGGTTTAACACTTTTCTCTCATTGATCTTACAGCCTTGGGACTGCAAGATCTGTTACTTAATTAGCTAAAAAGTAGGGCAATAAGTAGTAGACCACTTGGTCAAATATTGCTGACATTTGGTGAAGATAAAAGAAAAATGACTATATTATTTGACAACACTAAGGTTACTAGTGATTCTAGACAAGCATTGTTCCAGGAAAATGGGAAGAATAAAATGAAAGGCAAAAATTTAAAAGCTGGACAAACTGAAGAATCAACAAATCTTTTTAGATCTATCAGAGAAGTGAGTAACAAGCAAACAGCTGTTCCCCAAATTGAAGAGGCACAATGGGAAGAAATTTAAAAAATAAAAGAACAGAATACCTAAGAACTGTGGGGAAACTATAAAACATGTAACATACTCATCATGGGAGTATTAGAAGGAAAGGCATGAAAAGGCCAGAAGAAATATAGAAGCAATGGTGACTAAGAATATTTTCTAATTCATCCCAGACATTAAACCCAGATCTGGAAAGCTCAGTGAACACCAAGCAGGATAAATGAAAAAAAAAAAAAAAAAAAAAAAAAATTCCACCTAGGTATGACATTTTCAAACTGCAGAAAATAAAGGATTAAAAAAAAAAATCTTGAAAGAAGCCAGAGGGCTACTTTACTAAGAAAAATGAAGGTCTCAACTACAACTTAAACTTTACCTTACAAATGAGAAGAATTCCATCTGACTTCTCCTCATAAACCATGCAAGCAGGAAGAGAGTGAGTGAAGGTATTTAGTGTTGAGAGGAACAAAAACTCAACCTGAATTCAATACCATGAAATAATTCTTCAAAAGTGAAGGAGAGATAAAGATTATCAGGGGACAAAATACATTGAGAGAATGCATTGTCAGTAGACCTACCTGGCAGTAAATGTTAAAGAGTTCTTCATAGAAAAAGCAAGTGATATAGATCAGAAATTCAGACCCACATAAAGAAAGAAGAGCATCAGAGAAGGAAGAAGTGTAGGTGAAATTAAAACTTTTATTTTTCCTATTTTTAATTGATTTAACAAATAAGATTGTTCAAAATAATGATAGTGACAACACATGGAATTATATACGCTTATATGTATATACATATATATGTTTATGTATAAGTGAAGCAAAGTGAATAAAAAACACAAGATCAAACTATATGTTGTCTACAAGAAATTCACATTAAATATGCAGACTTATACAGGTAAAAACAATTGTAAGGAGAAAGTTATACCATGCTAACACTGATCCAAAGAAAGCAGGTGTAACTATTGTAATAACAGACATAGCAAAAGATTCCTAGAGGCTCCTAACTGTCTGAGCCTGAGTCCCCGCACATCTCAAAGCCCCGCTGCAAAATCCAGGAACAGGTTTTAGTATAGAATAAGGAAGTTCCCTGAGTTCTCCAAAACTCCTTGCCACAGCTAAAATAATAGTGAAAGCTCACCCAAGCTAAGTTTCTCAAGCTGTCCCCATGCCAACCACCATGATGTAACCCCCTGAGCCAACTACCACACTGTAACCCTGCCCTGAGCTAACCATCACATTCTGCTTCTGTGCTCACCAGCTTGCCACATAGAACAAAAATGTTATAAAAATCAGCCTGCTCCTCACTTCAGGGCTGCCTGACCTTTAGGGCAGCAGTCCCTGGGGAGGTGTAATAATCACCATCTGATTTATACCTGAAGTGGGGTCCAAGTTTTTCTTACAGGTGGCAATGGGTACAACACTACATTATTTTCAGAAAAAAAAGCAGATTTCAGAGCAAGTACAGTTATCAGGGGTAAAGAATGCTATTGCATAATGAGAAAAATTAAATTCTCCAAAAGATCATAAAAATCCTTAATGTGCTTATACATAACAACAGAATATCAAAATAAATGAGGCAAAATTTGATAGACCCTCTAGGAGAAAGAGGAATTCACTATTGTAGTTGAAATGTTAGGATTCTTCTATCAGAAATGCATACATCCAAGAGACATGTCAGTAAGGACATGAATTAAACTCAACAACATCATAAATCAACTGGATACAATGAATATCTATAAATTTCTTCACCCAATAAGGGCAGAATGCACATTCCTCTGAAGCTTATAAACAACCCTCACCAAGATAGACCACATTCTGGCTTATAGATCACACCTTAATAAATTTAAAGGAAAAGAAAGCATGCAATTATTACTTTTAGATTACAATGTAAATGAACTAGAAGTCAGTAATAGACAAATATAAAAGGCATTAGTCTTCCAAATACTTGGAGATTAAACAACACATTCCTAATTAATACCTGGGTCAAAGGAGAAATACCAAGAAATTTTCTTTAATATTTTGAACTAAATGAAAATGAAAATATAATTCATCAAAATGTTTCAGATGCTCAATATCATGTGTCACTAGAGAACTGCAAATTAAAACACCAATAGGATACCTCTACATGCCTATTAGAATGATTGAAAACTAAAGCACTGACAACTCCTGGGGAAGCATGTGGAGCAAGCAGAATTCTCATTCATTGCTGGTAGGAAGGGAAAATGGCATAGACACTTTGGAAAATAACTTGACAGTTTCTCATAAAACAAAACATATTCTTACCATATGCTCCAGCAATTGCACCCCTTGGTATTTACCAAAATGAGTTACACTCCACACAAAAACTGTCCCATAAATGTTTATAGCATCTTTACTCATTATTTCCAAAAGTTGGAGGGAACCAAGCTGCCCTTCTTGTAGATAAATGTGTAAATAAACTAGTGCATCCAGAGAACAGAATATTACTTGGTGCTAAAAAGAAATGAGCTATGAAGCCATGAAAAGACATGAAGGAAACTTAAATTCATGTTACTAAGTGAAAGAAGCCAGTCTAGAAAGGCTGTATCCTGCATGCTTCCACCTGTATGACATCCTGGAAAAGGCAAAACTATGGAGACAGTAAAAGGATCAGTGGTTTCTAGAGGTTGAGGGGAGGAAAAAATTAACAGATGGAGCAAAGAAGATTTTAGGGGCAGTGAAACTATTCTGTAAGATAATAAAGCAGTGGATATAATCCACTATACATTTGTCAAAATCCATATAATGCAAGATAACAAAAGTGAATCCTAATATAAATGATAGGCTATGGGTGATAATGATGTGTCAATGGAGGTTCATATATTATAACATGCCTATCACTCTGATCCAGGAGTTTTGCAGAGGGAGAGTCTATGCACATTTGGAGGCAGGGGATATATGGATAATCTCTGTATCTTTTGTTTAATTTACTTGTGATCCTAAACTGCTAAAGAAAAATTGAGTCTATTTTTTAAAAGACAGCATAGACTAAAATGACCTCTTCAGAAGACAATTCACCTCTTAAAAAATGAAGTAAGTATTAATATAAATTCCACTGGATGAGACAAATGGGGTCATGTGTGTGTCTCATGTCTTTTAGTTGTCCCTCAAGTAGTCAGACCCCCAAATCCTTCCCTTTATCCTAATTGGACTTGCAGATGCTGGGTGGGAAATGGATTTTACATTGACTATGTTACTGGATTATAACTTGAAGTCCAAGTTTCTATGAGTTATCATGGACAGGTTTAGTCTGACAAACTGAATGATTCAGTTAATACGAAACCTCACATGAAATAGCAATTACAACTACCCCTGCCTCCTCCAAAGGGTTTAGCCAACACTAATAACAAATCACAAGGGTCCTGCTGCTTTCTTGGTGAGGTGCTAAGAAACCTGTATGTCAATTGTCATAATTTTTGAAGACCTAGTTATGTCCAAATTCTAAGATGGGTGTGGGGGCAGAGACAAGATGGCTGACTAAAGCCAGCTTTCTACAGAGGCTGCCATCCAGAAGGAGAGTTAAACGTCAGAAATTTAGCAAGTAACCTGGTGGATTAGAGCTGCAACAAGAGAGAAGGTTGAAGAATGCACATCAACACTGCTGAGACAAGCTGCGACCCCAATGATACAAAAAAAAGTACAAAATCCATCACCAAGTGGACAGGAATCCCCTCCCCGATGAGAATGGCTCAGAGTGCCCCACAAACAAATGAGCAGAGTTCAAAGTTCCTTCCACCACACTCCACGGGACAGACCCTCTAAAATTTGGACCTAGCTTCCCTACTAGGGTGCCACAGCGTTCTCCTGCCAGGCATAAAACTGTATAAAACTGTATATATTCTCTACCTGCAATTCTGCGCTCCCAGCACTCCCCTTCACTCTCACTCTGAGGTCTGGAGGCCTGTCTCCCAGGAGTGCA
>CAUYPK010072557.1:0-14479 GCA_963574355.1 Loris lydekkerianus | reverse complement strand
CACGTTAACATTGCTTTATTCTTAGTAAAGCATCACAAGAATGGAAAAGCATGAATCCTACGTACTCAATTTTGATATGAGGACAACTAACAATTAAGGTGGGGGGGAAGGAAAAGCAGAGAGAGGGAAGGAGGGAGGGGGGTGGGGCCTTGGTGTGTGCCACACCTTCTGGGGGCAAGACAGGATTGCAAGAGGGACTTTACCTAACAAATGCAATCAGTGTAACCTAGTTTATTGTACCCTCAATGAATCCCCAACAATAAAAAAAAAAAAAAAACAAAACATTGCTTTATGGAGCACTGAGGCCAAAGAGGCTTAATGCACACTTATAAACACATTCTTCACAATATGTGAAAACCTTAAATCATCTATATCTAAAACAATGACTTTCTTGAAGAAATATCAGAAAAAATACTAGTGAGGAAACCACAGTTCTCCTGTTTTTTCTTTCTTATTTTAACAGAAATCAATTGTATACCACTAAAAAGTACATACTTATTGTGTACAACATAATGTTTTGAAATACATATACCTCCTGTTTCATTTCTAATCAGGGATCCTAAAGAAGGATGTTTTAAAAATTCTTCTCAGGTAACAAAAAACATAAGACAGAATTAATGAAAAAGAGGACTCTGGCTGGGTTTCGGTGCATCTTCCTACATTCCATACTGAAAACACAGTACTAGATAATGGACATTAATTCGGGTTTTCATTATCTACGCAAATTGACATGAATTCCTTTATTAGGCTAGCAAATGCCAACACAAAGCAAACAAGAATAGAATCTTTCCCCAAATAATAAGTAAAGAAACATGATAGAGTAGGAAAGTACCAAATTAGCTACAAATTTCTCCATCTCATTGTTTTCTGTAAAATAAAATTTTATAACGAACATGCTCCATACAAGCTGTGCTGGTAGGTCTTGCTTCCAAAAACACTCACAGAGCAGTAATAAAAAGCAAGCATGAACTCTAGGACATCTGCTATGGCATTGTTATCAAATGCAATCATTTTGGTCACAAATCTATACTCGCTTCAACTTTTTGTTGAAATATTAGTTTGTCTGCAGCATCTCCAATCTGGCACACGAGGACTGACAGATGCTCCGATTTTACCTCATCTTCAACTTACACGGCTTCTCATTATACTAGCTATAGCTCGGCAAACTATTCCTCTGTTCTGGAAGGCGGACAAAATGCCATCTGTCTCTGCACGGTTATCAAAACGAATACTGCAGTGTGAAGAAACTCAGCTCCAAAAGGGGAGAGTGAGGAATTGTACTTTGTCCACATCCTATTACAAATTATATATTTTATATGATTATGTATGTATACGTATTTATATTTATACATGTAATATGCAAGGGCTTACCTCTCAAATTTACCAATGATTCCAAGATATGAACATTTTCAACCAAAAGGCACGTCTCACCTTTCCGAGCTCTGTTTGTAATCCATGCAGTTTACATCATCTGACACTAATTACTAGCTAGAAGGCAAGAGAGCTGCTCTCCCCCAGCGAAAAGATTCCAAGGTCATTCTGCAGAAGAAAGCAGGTGGGGGCTTTACTGTAAAAAGCAGGCTAGGTTCAGAGACAATGGAGAGAAGGAAAGGAGGAAACGCCTTCATAGAAATGAAAGAACAAGGAAATTTGAACTATAGTCTATACCCTGCAACTCAGGGGTGGTGGAGAAAAAGGAGGAAGAGGAGGAGCGGAGTGAGGGGTAGAGGCTGACACTACAGAGAACCTAAAAATGACGCTGTTGGTGGTTTTGTTAGCCCTAATATTAAGAGTGTGTCTAGGAAAGGGCCAGAAGTAACTGCAACATACCATTGTCAGATATTTGAATCCTTATCTGCAGAAACATGTGGAACTAGAATTTTAAGTGTGATAATATGTTTGACTTTAATTCCTATACTTCCATATTTGAGGCACAGAAATGGAAAAGTACTTTCAAGCAGGAGAGGAATTTTATACTTCAAGAAATTCAAGGAACTCTTTAAAGCTTAAATTTTTCTTCAGTAGAGGTGCTAGAGATCAAAATCAATCGTATTGAGGATCTTGAGATTTGAAGACTCTAAGTTACAGGATATTCAGCCCTTTACTCCTGAAAGTCTTGACATTTAAAGATGCCTGCTCAGGGGCAATAGTACATTCTCGCAAGCAATTGATAGGTACCAAAGTTCTCCTGGCATCCATATGAGGGCCTTGTCATTTCCAGACTAAGTCTTCATTCCAACCTCTAACCCCAGACATCTGTCTAAAAAATTGATGAGGATTACAAATCAAAATGAATGCTTTTTCTTGCTCCAAAGTCAATTGGTTTGGATATGTTTACATAACCTTTTGTTTAATTCTATAGTTTATATGAAATGAGATTCTGAAAGCCTTATATGAAAACTATCAATCCAATTCCCACATGGGTCAGTTAACTTTACTCTGTCACATGTCACAGCCCCATGCTGTCCCCTTACACATTGAACCATCTGGCAAATGGTGCTGTTGGTCACAAGGAAAGCCAAGGAGAAAATGTGGCCAGATTAGTGCAAATCCATCCTCAAGACTGGGGGGCAAATGAGCAGGAGTTAAGAAGGCCATCTTGGTATGCACTTTCCCACACTGAACTTCATCTACAAGCATTTGTTTGGTGTTTCTGCACTTATCTAACGTGTTATGCTACACTTCATTAATTTACAATGATGATAGTCAACATAATCACAATCAAGAGCACATAAAGGCTTTCAAGAGAAAAAGTTTGCCTCCATGCAGAGGAATGCCTCAAGGAAAGGGAAGAGCCTGTGTAGGCTGAGAAGCCCAATGCCGCACTGAAAATGCCCCAGGACAAAAACTGCCACCCAGATAGAAGGCCCACTCGAGTCGAACAGGCCATCTGTAGGAGTGCTTGGCTGAACCTTGCTGTGCTCTCCCAATGGCCTCCTGATACTCGTCTCTTCCCCCTCCTCTGAACTCTGTTTCCCTTATGGTCTTTGGATTTCTGACTCATCCCCAGGACTTGGTGCCTCCTCGCCTTCTTTCTCCATCATTCTCCCTTTTTAACACATAGCATTGCCCCTTGCTACTCGCTCAGCATGCCACTGACCAGGCGCATCGCCCTGGGCACAAAAGTGGGATGAAGCTGGAAAAGCTTTGGGTCAAATCTCAAAATATTGGAGCTCTATCCCACTTGAACTACTAATAAGCAGCATGGCATGGGGCAAATTCACTAACCTCTTTCCTTCATACCGTGCTTTTCCCTTTTTCAGATGGAGATAATTATACTGATCCTGCCTCTTTCTTAGCAGTAAAAAATAGTACCTGACACAGAATAGGCAGTCAGTCAATGTTTATTAACATATTAAAAGATTAAAAAGATAAAGTGCCATCCAAGTGTAAGATGGCATCATAGAAAATTATTTTAAATGTTCTTTCAGGTTTCTCAGTATTTGCATTATATCTAAGATGGTGGCAACTGCCAACTAATAGAGTTTTGTACATATATATGAGTGTAGTAACAATAGCTAATATTTCCTGAATGCATACTAAGTGTCAGGCAATATGCCAAGCACCTTATACAACAACCCTACAGTACAAAGAACATTATTACCTTTATTTTCCTTATGAGAAAATTGAGGCTTAGAGAAGTTAAATGACTTGCTTCAAGTCACTCACATAGGTGAGAAGTGAGAGAGTTAGGATTTGAGTTCAGCTCTATTCCTGGCTCAAGAACCTGTATATTTCCATGATGCTATTTTAAGTAAAGACCAAAATGAAATATGCAGGAGAAAATATAAGTTAGTTAATCACAAACCAGACTTGTGTTGATATCATAGAACCCAGTAACTATACAGAAAATAAAAACCCAACCACACTTTTAACCTTCCCAACACAAGATCTAGAAAACTAGAGTTGTAATCTACAATAACCTTGATAATGTTTATAAAGCAATCCCTCTTCTTTTTATATCAGTCCACCATAAGCTATATTTAGGAGCTCATTTACTTTGTGTTGTGTAGTTTGCAGAAAGCAAACATTCCATTCTGTAAGCAGCATGGGAGGGTAAAAGGAACATTCAACTTGGAGTTAAAAAGTTGGGTTCTGATCCTCAATGGCACTAACTGGCCTTAGCTTTCTCATTGGTCAGTTAAGATGTTGGAGCAGATAGATTCTAGATTCAGCTTCCAGTAGGGCTACGATTGTATGGTCTTATAATGTTGAAGTTAATGTTTACCCTCTGAACCCAAATGGGCTGAAGGAAGGGTTATAGAAAGAGAGAAGACTTGACATGCTGAAACATCAGAAAAGGTTCCAGAAAAGCCCAAGAACCTCAATCCAGAGTCATCTGTAGTTTCAGCCCCAAGTAGCTTTCAGTGGACCAAACTGCTTTACATTTATCATGGTAATAATGGGAAGCTGAAGGTGATGCTGAAAACTACCATAAACTTGGTATTTTAACATATGTCATTTCATTTAACCTCACAAGGACACTACAAGGCAAGTATTATTCCCACTTTATTGATGTGCAAGTCAAAGCTCAGAGAGATGAAATGGTTCTCTAAGTTTACCCAGCTGATATGTAGCAGAGCTGATGCTCTCATTGCCAGGGTCAAGCTCTAAGGTAGATTGCATAACCTTACGCGTCATCATGTTTCCATTATCTAGCACAACACCTTTCACTTACTGAATGCTGAACTTGAGTGAAGGAACAACTCGAAAATTTATATTATTGCCACTTTACATGCTGTCTTCTCTACGATCCAGCCTCTATCCCTGGCTCTCGATATGTTAGGCATATAACATATGTAGTATATTATCTCACATAATCTTTTTAGTAAAACTTCAAGACAAAGTTAACTATTATATTTTTATTACAGAAATGAGGAAAGTGAAGTTTGTAGAAGGTGAGCAAGTCACTGAAATCTATCAATAAACATAGCCAGGATATGGCAGAATGTGGCTTTGAATCCAAATGTGGCTAGTTCCAAATCTTGATCTCACCATATTTTAAAGTTATCTTTCAATTATGAATTATTATTTAAGAAACAAAAATTAAAAAGTAATCCTATGGAACATTACTTATAGGTGATGGAGCTGTGTATTTTGAGCTCATTTTCAACTTTGCTGCCATCCTTTCCCGCCCCTGCAGATGCAGACATAATAACCCAAGACAATTGGGTTTGGGGTTTTGTATCATTAGAAACACATGTCTCAAACACCAGCCAGGTGTCACTCCTTTATAGAACTGCTGTCACAAACACCTTGTGAGAATTCAAAGGCATACAAGAGACTTGCTTGTTCTTTCAGTCCCTTTCATCGATTTTACATATTTCATATAAATATAAACAGATACATTCATGCTGAAAGACATTTAATATCATAAATTTGAAAGGATAACATATTTTGCTCTTCATTGGGTAAGAAATGACAAGAAATGAAATGCATTTATTTCCTATACATTCCAATTTTATAAAACTGTCAATGTTGGTTATTTAGGATTCAGTGAATTCATAATTTCCATTGAAATGGTATGAAAAGCAAAAGCAATACTAGGAGTTTTGCAGGTTTTCACTGATTAGCTTCATTGGAATAAGTCACAGACATCATAGACCCTCTACAAGGGGTCCTAGAGTGTGGCTTTCACCATGTGACTGACATTAGAAAATATTGTTCATAAAGTTATTTGATGGCAGACCATGCATATAATCCTCCAGTCTGAATGGGGTACCTGCATCTGAGTGAGGACAACTGCTGTGCCACTCACCATGGTAAAATCTCTACTTGCACATGGCTTCCACCTGGTACACAAAATACCATATAGCTCTCTTGATTCAGCTCTTCTGTTCCCAGTCCTCACCTTTTGCCCTCCCCTCTAAACACTTCATTCTGTCCTAAGCTCCATGTCCTCTCAGGTCTCCGTTCCTCTGCACATGCTGTTCCCCTTTGTTAGAATGTCCTTCGTGCTCACACACTTCCAGTCTATGAAATAAGTACCTACCTATATTTCATGATCTGGATTATCCTCTAGAAACCTTTCCTCTGTGTGGCAGCAGAAGTGGTAGCTCTCTACCTCAACTTCAATGTCTGCGCTTACACCCGTCTTTATACTACTTAGGTGATAGGACTGTTTATTCCACTAAACTGCAAGCTCTTTGAGATAGGAACCCTCTTCTGTGTATCTCTGGGCCTCTGTTTCTAGGCTCCATGAGGTTAGACACCTGATAGATGCTCTGCAGAAGTTCAGTGAATGAATAGATGTAGACTCTTGAGACATAGCTCATCCCTTTTTCCTAGTTTTCAAAGTGGAAAATTCAAAAAGGCATTTCAAAGACATGTCTTTAATGCAGCTGCCTGGTTAAATCTGTTCACTCCTCACAGAAGGCCATCTTTTTACTTCAGTAAGGCACATATCTGACAACATGAGTTTACCTTTCAAGTGGAGGGTCTCCATTCTGAATGACAAAATAAGATGACTAGGAGGAGCAGAGAACTGCAAGACAAATTGGGATCCAACATAAGAAGTGAGGGGCAACCTTTTAGATTTCATTATATATAATATTCCATTTATTTCTTGTGATTTACATTATATTTTCAAGAATATTTTTGATTATCTCTCCTTAAGCCTTGTATTCATTTGATAGCCACTCACCTTCCTTTGTAGTTATGCAATTACGGCATCTTAAAATTCTAAAGTACCTTGAACCCAATCTTCCACCCAAAGTAGATTAGAGTAGAAATAGCATGATCTTTGGTACCATATGATAGGAAAATTTTTCAAAATTTCAGATTAATATGAGGGTACAAACTATTAGGTTATATTGTGTTTCTTAGGTAAAGTCCAAGTTGTAGCTGAGCCCTTCAGGGGTATGCTGTATACCCCTACATTGTGCACATTAAGTGATTAGCTTACCAATCTCTCTCTCCTCCCCTTTCCACTTGAATTTAATTGTGTTTTTCTCTCTTGTGGGTATGTAGTCATTTATCTATTGGTTTCATATCACTATTAAGTACATTGGATACTTTCTTTTCCATTCTTGTGATACTTTATTAAGTAGAATGTTATTCAACTCCATCCAGGTAAATATAAGACATGTAAAATATCCATCTTTTTATGACTGAATAGTATTTCATGGTAAACATATACCACAGTTTATTAATCCATTCTTGTGTTGATAAGCACTTGGGTTGATTCCAAACCCTGGTGATTGTTAATTGAGCTGTGATAAAAATTCTAGTGTAAATATGTCCATCCCAAAGCTGCAGATGCTCTGGCATGAATGTGAAGAGAAGGGACACTTTTACATTGCTGGTGGGATTGCACACTAACATAGTCTCCTTGGAAAGAAGCATGGAGAATCCTGAAAGAGCTAAAATAGTAAATCTTCCATTTGATCCTGTAATCCCATTTCTAGGTATCTACCCCGAAGATAGGTAAAATTTTAAGTTGAACCCTAATGTTCTATACCCCTGTACAGTCCCCTCCTCTTGAGCTTGTCTAGGACCTGCAAGTTATTACTAACCAACAGAATATGGCAAAACTGATGGAGTGTCAGTTTTATGATTATGTTACATTATATGGCAAAGGTTAAAGGATACTGCAGATGTAATTAAGATCACCAATTAGTTGAAATATAATTAATCCAAAGGAACATTACATTGGGTAGTCCAGATATAATGCTTAAAAGAGGGTACCCAGAAATCAGAAACTCAAAGGAGCAGACTTTTATGATAGATCCTTTATCTATCTTTTTCTCTCTTACCAGGAACCCAGTCTCTCCATTCTTGGAAGTGGAGAAGTATGCTGCCATGAAGTCTATGGCCACAAGAAATTCTGCCAACAGTCTGAAAGAGTTTGGGAATGGGTTCTTCCCAGCCAAGCCCCCAGATGAGAATATAACCCAGATGTTACCTTGATTGCAGCTGTGTGAGATCCTGAGCAGAAAACTCAGTAAAGATACAAGTAGATACCTGACCTGCAAAAACTGTGAGATAACAAATGAGGGTTGTTTTAAGTCATTAAGTGTGTGATAATTTGTTATACAGCCATAGAAGACTAATATGTCATCACATAGACCTGAGATCCATTGTTGGCACCACCCTTTCCTATGTATGTGTGTGACTCCAATTTTGGACCTTAGTTTCTCATCTATATAATGGAAATTATGTCATTTATGTGGCAGGACCAAAGTTTCTGCGCTCTCAGAAATTAACAAGCCAGACAAGATCCCTGATCTTATGGATTTCACATACTAAGGGTAGGGAGTCAGATAGTAAAAAGTTGAAAAGATGAATGGACTAGAACATATAATAAAAATAAAGCAGGGCAAAGTGGTGGCTGGGAGACCTATCCAATTGGGAGGCCAGAGAAATCTCTAAAAAGGTAATATTTGGCTTGAAATCTGAATGACAAGAAGGAATCAGTAGTATGAAGATCAAGGGGGAGGGTATTACAGAAAGATGAAAGAGCAGGTGCAAAGCCTTCAAGTGGGAAAGAGTTGGTGTTTTTATGGAACAGCAAGAAGGCCAATGAGGTTAAAACAGAGGAGGAAGAGGGAGCAGAAGGGGTAGATATGACAGAGAGATAGACAAGGGCAAGATCATACAAAGCCCTACAGGTCAGAGTCAAGAGTTTGCTTTTATCTAGTTTCCCATTCTATTGTTGTATGGTACACGGATTCTAGGGAAGTGTGGAGGACAGTCGTATGTAGTAGTTCACACAAAAGAGGATTGTGACTTGAACTGGAGGGAGGAAGAAAGCACTGCAGATGGTCATTCAGCTCCATAAGTATTTTCTCAATGATTAAATACAACTTTCACACAAAGTGAAATGCCATCTTTACCCATCCTTTATCCCTCTTATTTTCTCATACCAGGATTCCAATATATGTGTATGGTCAAGATCTGGTTCAACCAGCAAGGTTAGAGAAGGGAGTTTCTCTTATAAGTCATGACAAATACCAAAAACATGAGAAGCCATAGAAACTAGAGCACTGTGTGAAAGGCATGATGTATGAAGGTGAGAGGAGACTGTACAAGGGACAATGGCAAAGCCAAAGATGACCAGAGAAAGATACGGAGGCAAGGTATAGAATAAGGGAGCAAAGAGCCAAGATCAAGATCAAATGGGGAATAGGCAAAGAGAAGACATAAGTGATCACTGGAATATCTAGAATCTTCTAATGTTTTCCACAGTTTCAGGATATGAGGCATGTAAATGGGTTAGCTGAGTTTGAAGGGCCAAAGTCAAAACAAAAGAGATGGATATGTACATGTAACATGTCCACACACAAATTCATAGAAATACTTGTGCATTTGTGTACAGGTTAAAAAGCATTAAAAAACATATGTGCATTCATCAGTCACCATAGAATTCATAAATTAAAACAAAAATATCAATGAACAAATGCAAATTGACAAAAATTAAGCCTAAAAGAAAAGAATCAGTTTTCCTGGGAAAATCTCTAAGAGAGTTTTAGCACACTTGAGGGTATCATTAAATACGGCTTTCTTTGTGTCTAAAGCGTTTGTTTGCCAAGGTGCTCCATTAATTAAAGATATTGCTGTGATCTTATACCCAGCCACTGTAATTCCATCTTTAACACTAGTCATGAGCCAAAAATGAAAAGAAACCAATGAATTGTGACTTAAAACATCTTAGTAATACATCTGACATATCCAGCAGGTGAACAAAGAAAGGGCTTTGACAACATGGAGTGCTATACAAATGCAGGGTAATGGAGATAACTGTCTCCTCCAGAGGGTCAGGAGCCTAAATGACAGCTTTGCTCTTTCTAAAGACAAATCAGGGCAACACCCAAGAACACTACCTATTGTCACTTTCAGTAACAAGGGACCAAAACACTCCATGTTATTTTCGTTTACAATAAACTTTCCATCACTTAGAATACACTGCTACTCTTCCATCGGCAGACTTTGTATCTTAAATGTATGGTCCATGGGGACTATTTTCATGGGCTTTGTTAAGCTTTGCTACAAAGGCTACAGAATACCACGTGAATGTAGAAATGATTTCAATTTCATTCCAAGGCTTTATCAGCTTGTATTTTCTGTTTGCAATTCTTTAGCATGGAGTAACTAAGTTTATGTATGATCTTTTCTCATTTCCGCGATCCACCCTCCTCCCATCCAAAACCAATCCAATACCATATTGATTTTTTTTTTCATAGTTACAGATGAGTACAATCATAGGTTACAAAGAAAACCCCCACTAAACAAGTCAACACAAAATCTACAGCGATTGGGCGGCACCTGTGGTTCACTGAGTAGGGTGCCAACCCGTATACCAAATGTGGCAGGTTCAAAGCCGGCCCCGGCCAAACTGCAACAAAAAATAGCCAGGCGTTGTGTTGGGCGCCTGTAGTCCCAGCTACTGGGGAGGCTGAGGCAAGAGAATCACCTAAGCCCAGGAGGTGAAGGTTGCTGTGAGCTGTGTGATGCCACAACACTCTACCAAGGGCGATAAAGTGAGACTCTATCTCTAAAAAAAAAAAAAAATCCACAGAGATCTATTGGCATATAAGAAACAATCACTTAATGACTCTCATATATATAATTTTCACTACAAAAGGTTTAGAAGGTTTATTGACTATAGAAGAAGAACTAGTAGGTTCCATCCAAATTTAGGATAATGGATTAAATTATCAAAGGCCTGTTATGTGAACTTTCATTTATATCTGACTTAACCTCAGAAGTTATGTCATTGCTGGCTGGTAGTTTTTTAATAGATGGAAACATTTAATCAATTATTAAGATTGCTGACCACTCTGTGAAAGTTAAAGGCTATGTCAATAGTAGAATTTCTTAGGGTGAACCCAAGAGATTTCTTTTTTTTCCTTGAGACAGAGCCTCAAGCTGTCGCCCTGGGTAGAGTGCTATGGCATCACAACTCACAGCAACCTCCAACTCCTGGGGTCAAGCGATTCTCCTGCCTCCACCTCCCAAGTAGCTGGGACTACAGGTGCCCACCACAACGCCTAGCTATTTTTTGGTTGCAGCCATCATTGTTGTTTGGCAGGCCCGGGCTGGATTCGAACCTGCCAACTGAGGTGTGTGTCTGGCAACTTAGCTGCTTGAGCCACAGGCGCCGAGTGGAACCCAAGGGATTTTATGTGAGTAAAATTGTTTACTTCTCTGTCTCCTCTTCCATGCTGTGAGCCCCATAAGGGAGGAAATTATCTCTTATCTCAGTGGCCCTTATGTCTACAAGAGTGACACACACTGTGTAGCAGGTTCAAAAGCAATGTTGTTAAACTAAGAACTATAATTTTAGCATCTGTGTCTGATAAAATTGGACACACATGCAAACTGTAGCAATACCAGGCAGCTGATAATATGAGTCCTATGCATAGAATATATTAAATGCAGTAAAAAAAAAAAAAAAAAAAAAAAACATGAGATGAAAGCTCACTTTAAGATGGGGTCATATACAGTGAAAGTCATGCAGAAAACAGAATTGGGCCAAATTTCTAAAGTAAATATGGTTAGAAGGGGCGTTCTAAACATTGGGAATGAGAGCAGTAAAAGCAGCCTGTGAAGTCTAATGCATATTCACGAAAATGACAAGTATGCCAGATCCAGTTGGATGCTCTGTCAGGTATATAGAGTAGAAAAGCCTAGAAATGTATCTCTCTCTTTTTAAAGTTGGGATCTCACTGTATTGCCCAGGCTGATTTCAAATTCCAGGCTTCCAGGGATCCTCCCACCTTGGTCTACCACAGTGCTGGGATTACAGGCATGAGGTACCATATTCAACCTAGAAATATGTCTTAAAGGCAAATTATAGAGGTCTCTTGTACAAAGTTAAGAAATTTAGACATTTTTCAGTAGATAATTTGGTAGACTTCTAATCAGGAGCCATTAAAGATGAATATTAAGCAGATGAATATTAATTCAATAAACTACTTGTGAGAAATATCAGAATTCAAAGATATACTACAAAAGTAGAGAATAAAAATACAGAAAACCTCAGATGAATCTTTCTAGAAAAACATATAAGATATATGAGGGCTATCCAGGAAGTATTCAGCCATATAATATAAAAAACAAAGACATACTTTTTGGGCAGCCCCATGTACATAGGGTGACTAAAATCTAAAATTACAGAGAATAAATATGAATAGAAGAAAAACCTGGTTAGATACAATCAAATTACACATGGCTATCAGAGGGGGTGACAAATCAGATAGCACTACACAAGAATGAGCACTTTCTAAAACTGCTAACAGCAATAACCACAAGACATCAGATAAATACCATTTTGAGAAATTTAATATCTTCTCAGACATGTGAAGGTAGATTAAGTGTAATTTTCACATCCAGGAAGAAGAAAAAAATTGAGATACACAATGAAAGAAAATGAGTGTAATGCCAAGTGGGTCAAGACTTAGCCCATCCCCACCACTTATTGTCCCTGTGACCCGAGGTAAGTTGCTTAACTTCTCTGAGCCTTGTTTTCCTTACTGGCAAAGTAGTAATTACAATAATACCTACCTACAGAGTTGGCATGAGTGTTAAGTGAGAAGACATAAGTGAAAAGAGCTCTATAAATTTTAAGGGCCAAGCTCAGCTCTTCTCAGACTCTAGTGTGTGCCTGAGAGTCCCTAGAGAGCTTGTTAAAAAGTACATTCCCAGTCCCCCTCCCCCTGCTGCAGGGTTCTGGAGCTTGCATTTTTTTTTTTTTTTATTTTAATTGTGGTAAAATAAAACATACATAAATTTACCATCTTCATATTTTTTATTTAAAAATATTCAAACAGTACAAATATTTTTGTTATATGGCTTGAGGTCAAGGCTCTAAGTATGCCCATTATTGAATAGTGTTCACAGTACTCCTTTGTAGGTTTCTGCTCCTCCCCTCCTCCCCCTCCCCGTGCTTGATTTCCAATGACTTCCCTCTGTGCATATGTGTGCCAATTGATTAGTTCCAATTTAGTAGAGAGTACATGTAATATTTGTTTTTTATTCTTGAGATACTTTGTTTAGGATAGTGGTCTCCAATACCTTCTAAATTGATGCTTTATAAAATGGTTGAGTATTGCTCCATAGCATACATATACTGCATTTTGTTAATCCACTCATGAATTGGTGGGCACTTGAGTTGATTCCAGATCTCTGCAAGTGTGAATTGTGCAATAATAAATTATTAAGTGCAGGTGTCTTTTTTATAAAATAACTTTTTGCCTCCTAAGTAGTGGGATTGCTGGATGAAATGGCGGATCTACTTTTAGTTCTTTTTTTTTTTTTCTTAGTATTTTTTCTTTAATTGTTGGGGATTCATAAAGGGTACAAGAAACCAGGTTACAATGATTGCATTTGTTAGGTAAAGTCCCTCTTACAATCGTATCTTGCCCCCAAAAGGTGTGGTACACACCAGTTCTTTTTTTTTTTTTTTTTTTTTAAGTCATATATACATAGATCACGAATATATTTATGCCTTTGTGGGATTCAATGTGTTGATTATTTGTACAAATTGGAGAGCTTACATCCTACTAATTAACATAGCTTTCACCTCATTTACTTAATCACAGTGTTAAGGCATTTGTGTTCAATACTTGATAGATTTGACTTGTACCCTTGCAATATGCTCCATAGGTGTGGTGCCACCATTAACCTTCCCTCTATTGAATCCCTCCCTTCTCATCCTCCTTCCTTTCCCTCCTTCATCCTGGGCTATAGTTGTGATTCATTTCTCATATGAAAGTGTGAGTGATTACAGATTGGTTTTATAGTAGTACTGAGTACATTGGATATTTTTTTTCCATTCCTGAGATACCTTACTAAGAAGAATATTTTCCAGCTCCATCCATGTAAACATAGTTCTTTGAGAAATATCCATACTGTTTTCCACAGAGGTTGTACTAATTTGTAGTCCCACCAACAGTGTATAAGTGTTCTTTTCTCTTTGTATCTATGCCACCGTCTACTGTTTTGAGACTTTTTAATAAAAGCCATTCTAACAGAAGGTAATATCTCATTGTGGTTTTAATTTGCATTTCCTCAATGATTAGGGATATTGAGCTTTTTTTTTTCATTGCTTATTGGTCATTTTTCTATCTTCTTTTGAAAAAGTTTTATTCATTTCTTTTGCCCACTTCTAATGTATTTTTTTTTTCTTACTGATGGGTTTGAGTTCTTTGTAGTTTCTGGACATGAGGTGTTTACTGGATATATAGTTGAGTATTTTTGCCCATTCTCTAGGTTGTCTATTTACTCTGTTGATATTTTCTTTACTTTGTAGGAGCTTTTGAATTTAATAAAGTCCCACTTATTTATTTTCATTGTGGTTATAATTGCCATTGGGTCTTACTCATAAGTTCTTTGCCTAGGCCAGGGGTGGCGAACAAGTTCAACTACGCGCTCGGAGATCGCTCCTCAGAGGTCCCTCCTCAGAAGCAGCATAACAAAATCCAAACTTGGCAAAGAGCCACAGTATACAAAATAATGATAAGAGGCAAAGAGCCGAAAT
>CAUYPK010072556.1:0-51468 GCA_963574355.1 Loris lydekkerianus | reverse complement strand
TCTGGTTAGTGTGAATTAGCAGCCACTCATTTTAAGATAAGTTACTTTAAAAACTGTTAATGGAAAGTGAAATAAAATAGCTTTTGACTTAATTGTAATTTTTAGTGACATCTTGTTTTCTATGCTTAGTTTGAGTGTTTAAGAAATAGCCAAAATTCATTTAATTCTTTTCCAGACACTTAGAACAAGTGAACTGAGGAAGCTAATTTCCATAGTGTGGTATCATGGAAGGAAAACTGGACGAGAAGGCAAGGACATGGAGCCCAGTGACCAGGATTTGAATCCAGAGTTCAACACTAGTTGTGTATAACCTTAGGCTTTTTTTTTTTTTTTTTGCCTTCTCTATGCCTGTTTCCCCAGCTGTAAAATACCAATTTGTATCCTACCTTTGGAATAGCTGTGAGGCACAGAAAAAAAAATACTATAGTTTTCTGTTTTTGTTTTTTGAGATGGAATCTTACTCTGTTGTCCAGGCTAGAGTGCTGTGGCAACAGCCTAGCTCACAGCAGCCTCAAACTCCTGGATTCAGGTGATACTCCTGCCTCAGCCTCTGCAGTAGCTGGGACTACAGGTGCCCAGCTAATTTTTCTCTATTTAGCAGAGATGGGGGCTCACTCTTGTTCAGGTTGATCTCCAATCCTTGAGCTCAAGCAGGCCTCCTACCTAGGTCTCCCAGAGTGCTAGGGTTATAGGTAGTAAGCCACTACACCTGGTGAAAATACTGTAGTTTTAAAAATGTTTTGTAAATGAAGTCAAGACAAGCCTGTAAATCTAAGGTTAGTATTAAACATGGTTAGCACCCTGAGCGTATATACAGTCTTGTCACCTTCGTCCTTCCTGTGGTAGTAGAAAGTGGTTCTTTGACAAAAGTTACTGAAAAAATGCTATTTTAAGAAGGTTTGTGTTGGAGCTTTTTTAATATGGCTGGGAATTAAAGAAGCAGTGTGAACTGAAGACTGGACATTGGGAAAAAAAAAAAAAAAATAACTGACCCAAGTGTGTTTTCAAAGCTTTTATATAAGTACTAAATATAAACTCGTTTTCCTAAATATATTTTAGGATAACTTTTAAGATACACCACCCACACTCATCTGAAATGCACAAAGCACTGAATGTCACTGCATGAGTAAATTATTCTAGAACACTGTGATAGGCTCAGGTTACTCTCAATTTTTAATGGTCTAGGTCTTTGCATTTTCAGATGATGTAGAGGTAAATAAAATTTACAATGTAGTCACATAGGGTTTTAGACTGCCAAGCATTTTATGTGGATTAGAAGTTAATTATTCCTAATAACCATATGAAGAAAGTGTAATTACATGGTAATAGGCTTAAAGAATTTGTCCCAAGTTCACAGAGTCCATAGTGAATTGAACCTGGTTTTGGGCCCAGGCATACGGATTAGAGAGCCATTATCTTTAACCACTGTTCACTGCCTCATGCCATGCCTAATTCTAGGCAGGGGCTGTCGGCTTCTGCTGCCTGCCTCATTGGAAGTTAGTTTCCTTTGAGACTGTAGGTACTTACTTATAACACATGGGAAGTATTTCTCCTTAATAGGAACACTTCAGTCACGTGATCTGGAGCAGGGTAACACCTAACTTGAGAGTAAAGCCATGGAGTCCTAGATGTGAATGTGGGTCCCAAGTGGTGGTTTGTTTTGCGTGTGTGTGTGTGTGTGTGTGTGTGTGTGTGTTTTTCTTTCCTGGATAATCAAAAATTGAACTCAAGAAAAGGAAGAGGGTTTCCATTTACTTAACATTGCCAAGTACATATACAGGTATAATTCAGTGGTTTTATGTTTTATCAGTTTATAGCAGTCCCATGGCTAGATTCCATTTAAATTACTTTGATTGCTTGACATTTTCCTTCTGTTATTTTTCACTTACCTTTAAGTTCTCTAATCTTCATTGTTCTTGAGTGTTTAGTTGTGAATAGCTATCTGTTCTCTCCACTGCTGTTCCAAATTCCTTCTTTCTGTAGGACAGAGCTGTGCTAATACGACTTCCAAATGTAGCCTTTGGAATACCAGGCATTATTTTCACTTGTCAACAAGCAAACAAAAGAGAGTAGGGACTAGGACTATTAAATCTGACGCCATTGGGGCAGCGTGAAAGATAGTAAAACTTTTATAAGTGGTATAAAAGTTGGCTTGTGTTGTTGTTGTTTTTTTTTTTTCTGGAAAGCAAAAAGAAGTGATAACGAAGAGCTGTGGACATAAATTATGTAGAAATTATTTGGTGTTATACTAAGTTATTTAAATATTAGTGTAAATTGGACAAGGTTTTTTTTGTGGGGGAGAATAAACTGGATTAAAGGTTGATGCTAATGGATAAAATGAGTAGGCAGAAGTGTCACATGTGATACCTCTGCAAATCAATCCCAGAGTTAGACCCATTGGCCATTGTTACGGGTGGTCTAGAAGATGGGGTATATTGGGACATGTTGTGAGATTTCTGTCTTTATAGGAGGCTTGTTCAGAAGAGTTTACAGTTAAACCAAAGGGAGGATGGTCAGGAATAGCTCATGAGACTTCCCACTATCTAAATACTGGCAGAGATAGGTTAATAGAGCAAGAGATCTAGATGACTTGATGAATTGTCCCTTAAATGCTGTGGTTCAGTGAGCTGTTAGGAACCTGCAGCATCTGTGGGGTATTGAGCAGGCTTTTACTCACCAAATAGTACAGCATTTATTCCATGCATTGACTGGACATGGGGGATACAGCAAGGAGCAAGGCACATGCAGTTTCCTCTGTCATGGAGTTTGCATGAAGGGTGATGATTATAAATAAATACAGACTGACTTTGTCTTCTGTCCTTGTAGGATTTTGTGTATTCCAAAGATAGAAAGTTTTTTGAAAGAATACATAAAATTACAGGTAAACTTAATACAGGATGTCGATAAAGTTCTTGTGTAAGAACTCAAGACCTTTTGAAAATCAAGGTTAAAAGGATTTATGGATAAGAAGACAATGGGCAAAGGATAATGGGGATAAAGCTCATTCATATATTTAAAATTTGGGGAATTTATGGAAGATAGAACATTATTTTGGCATAAATCAAAAGGACGTACTAAAGTAAACTGATAAAGGGTAAATTTTTTAGAATCATAGCACTGCCACCTTCATAGGTGGAAGAAGTTGGAAAACAAAAAATATGTCCCTTTAACTTAGAATTCTTAAGGTTAGAATGAATTGACCTAAATCCCTGTTGTAAGGGACTGCTGGCCTCACTGAGGGCAGCCTATTGCTGTGAGTAATACTACCCTGCTATATGCATCACTGCTTTGTTGTGAGACTTAACGAAACCCTCTAGGGGCAAATAATATTTCCTCTCCACCCAGAGGAATGACATTTCTGTTTGTCTAGAATTAACCCAGAAATGAGTAATGCTTTTAGCACCTAGCTTGCTTTGGCTTCAGTGTTTGTCATATCTTCCTTTTGGAAAGGAGCTCTTTGTCAAAGGAGATGGTCTTTGAATTTCTAAAGGAAGGTGACCGAGCGTGTGGATATATCTAATTTTGTTTCCCCTTTTCAGGTTTCCTATGCTCGCCCAAGTTCAGCTTCTATCAGAGATGCAAATTTATATGTCAGTGGACTTCCAAAAACAATGACCCAGAAGGAGTTAGAACAGCTTTTTTCACAATATGGACGCATTATTACTTCACGTATTCTCGTTGACCAGGTCACTGGTAAGTAGACAGCTACTCTGAACAATCTTTTGCTCTTTCGGACTGACAGATTGTGAAATATTCTGTCTTCGTATATAGCAGTTTTGCTTGTAGAACACATCAAAGGTATATGTGGGCCAGAAAATACAATTTTCTGCTGGAATTGTTCATAAATATGCATGGACAAAAATAGATTGTGGAGTGTAGTGAGCGCGCTTGAGTTATTTCCACCCTGAAGGTGCAGGTTTGAAGGCTGTTTCATGGCTTGTAATAAATTTATAGCTGCTATAATCTTCATTTTCAAGCTACTGTGTAAAAGAAGCCCCAATCTAGCTTATAAAGTGCTAATAAACAATCATTTTTATAAAAGAGCAAAGTTTAATGCATCAATATGCAGCTAATTTTCCAAGGCAGGATGACACTGCATCCACACCAGTAATTGCTGGTAAGGCTGTTTTCCAGGTCCAGTGCCATTCTGTATGCATGTATGTCATGAAGACTAGGAAATTTTGAATGTTAAAAACTTATTTTGTAACCAGTGTAACTTTTAGCCACATTGCAATGGGAAGACCTAAGCTGTTTACTAAAACTTTTATTACGTGTAAAGGAACTGTTCTGCCAAATCTTTTAAAGAAAATCTAGCAATACAGATTTGATTATGGTTTTCAAAAAATGAAGTACAGATATATTTTTCTATTATAAAAGCAATACTCATTCTTTTAAAAACATTTAAAAAATAGAGAAATATGGAAAGGAGGTGGGGGAGGGTTAAATTATCTATAGTGCCATAGACTCAAGCAGACACATTTAAAAAAAAAAAAAAAATTAGGTAGCTTTACTCTTCAGCAGGTGTATTCCTTTCTTTCCACCCCTCCCTCTTCCCTTCCCGCTCATTATGATAATACTCTAGAAACATATTGTGTATTTCAACGTCTAATTCTTTTTAAATAAAGCAGTACGTTACCTGCAGAATAAACTGAAACCACATTTTTAGTTCAAGTGAAGAAAATTTAGTTGATCCGAATTTGATCAGAATAGCCCACTTTCTCCTCCCCCACTTCCACACCCCTATTCTGTTAGTAGTCTTCATAGGAAGCATCACTCTCAGAACTCCGGGTGGAGAGAGCTATACCGTTGTAGACAAGCCTGGGAGAATAGGCTGTAGGTTTTGCTGTCATAAGAAAATTTAGTCAAGTTGAGTGTATTTAAAACATGGTTTTCTTAACTGCTTTAGTTATTTCATAATACTCAACACATTCTGTCACTGCTGAGTTGTATCACATAGACAACTAATGCGGTTAAAGAGAAATCTAGGCCTAGCAATCCAAATTGTTCAAAGCAAGAAAAATGCCCTTTTATGTTGTTTATCTCATTTATGCTTTTTAAATTCATTCATTCTTAATGAGATCTTGGTGAGTTGAGGCACCGGAAGGCTCATCTCTTAATGGACAGTCCATCCTGAATACGGGGATCTCAGATTGTCCTAGGTCAAGGGTTTGTGGCTTAGTCAGCACTTCTCAGGTATAGTCCCGTACCTGCAGTATTAGGATCCATCTGGAACCTTGCTAGAAATGCAAACTGTTGGGTCCCATCCAAACCTACTGAATGAAACTCTCAAGGTGGGCGTCTTACCCACTGGTTATTCTGATGCATGCTCAAGTTTGAGGACTATCGGTTTAGGTGACTGAACTTGTGTAGAGGCTGTTTTATTGCCAGTCTAATGCTTTCTAATGGAACAGCTAAGTTCTAGAGGTTATTAATTCTTAATAAATGCTAGTAGATACATGAAAGGATTTATTTGCCATCATTTCACCATTTAATCTTCATACTTAAGGCTTTCAAAGTGAACTTACTTTACCTGAAATGAAAAATGAAACCCTGAAATTTTCTTATTTAGCCATCAGGTGGTAATAACGTGTAGTGGATGTGCTTTAAATGGAAAAGGTAAAGTGATAGGGGCTGGCCAAGATAAGCATACAGGAAAAAATGCCTGTGTACCTTAGAAAATGCTAAGCCCTTGACCTTATACAGTATTTATTGCAAAGCAAGTAGACTGCATTTCTTTTTAAAGTGCCTGTAAATCACAGTGGTCTAGAACATTTTATCAGCATACCTTTCTCAGTAACCCCTCATTTTTTCTTCACTGACATACTTTCTAAGCTGTCTATACTTTTCTAGCTGCTAGTTCCAAACTGGTGCTACTAGTGCCAGTGTACTTGCCAAAATGCATTTCCCCGCAACTGTCTACCTCCTAGTGCCCAGACACTGACTAGCCTGTGCACACTAAGGGAACAAGCTGGGTTTCCCTCTACCATTTCTCTCAAGCAGGAAAGGTTCTTGACCATCCCTTGGCTTTCCCATTCTTGTCTTTCAAAGTAGAGAGAATATGGGACAGGGAGCGACCTTCTGTAGTCAGGAGTAATGCTGCTGAGGCCAGAAAGCTTTGATGCTTTACTTCTTATTTATTTTTAAAATCTAGGTCCTCTTCCACTTCTTTTTCTCTATATAGTATTCTCCAAGAAAGTACAGCTAGTTAGAAGCCTGGGGGAGCTTCAGAGAACTCGGGAGAGCCTCTTCAGACGTTTTTTTGTCAAAGGACTGTATCCTATATAATGTTATTAAACCAAATATATTATTTAAAATTTCAGGCGATACATCTTTCTGCCACTGTGTATGTATTTTTAGCGTGGCTTTTTAGCATTTTTAGCACATGCTTGCTTCTGTTCTCCTTGTTACAAGGAAGGGAACTGTGGTGCCCCTCATTTCTGAGCTGCTTGTCCAAGGGCACAATTTGAAAAATGGAAATCAGGCATGCTGTTGACATTATGAGAGAGTGTATGGGAGGGGGAGAGAGAGAGAAAGAAAACGTGGACATACTTGTGCCTTGTCTTCTCGGCTTATTGGAAGGCATGTGATAACAAGGTACCCAGCTTGTGTAACGGACATCACACATTTTAAAAAATGCAGTATTGAGATTTGTAGTCTGAATTGCTAGTAAGTTAAGGTAAAAGTTTCCTCTTGGTGTGATTTTTTTTGTGGCAAATGTTATATGTGGGTGAAAACATGTTCTTGAGAAGGAAAAATTAATTTATCCTTTCTTCTCTCCCTCCCCTTTCCTTCTACTCCCTCTTTCCCAAATCTTTGCTCAAATCTACCATAGGCATATCAAGGGGTGTAGGGTTTATTCGATTTGACAAGCGGATTGAGGCAGAAGAAGCTATCAAAGGCCTAAATGGCCAGAAACCTCCTGGTGCCACAGAGCCAATCACTGTAAAGTTTGCTAATAATCCAAGCCAAAAAACCAATCAGGCCATCCTTTCCCAGCTGTACCAGTCTCCAAACAGAAGGTATCCAGGACCGCTAGCTCAGCAGGCACAGCGTTTTAGGTAAGTCTGGTCTAGTTCTTGTGCCCAGCCACTAAACTGAGAGAGAATGCTCAGGTTTCCTGTCCCGTACTTTGATTGACAGCAGCTCTGGTTTACGTTTATCATTACTGTTGTTTTCTTTCTTTTTCTTGTGGGCACAGAGAGAGCCTACTTGGGGAATAGTGTCTTTTGCTTATACTGACGGTGGGAGTAAAAGGACAATAATTTACAGCAGTGGTTCTGTACTGGGGGTGATTTTGCCCTCGCCCCCACATTTGCCAATGTTTAGAGATGTTTATGTTGGCATCACTTGAACGGTGTGCTGCTGGCATCTAGTGAGCAGAGGACAGGGATGCTGCGTATCCTCCTGCGGCATACGAGTGTAGCCCCAACATCAGCAAACCATCTGGCCCCAAATACTAGCAGTGCCAAGGTTGAGAAGTTCTAACCTACACATTACTGGGGCCTGCGTAGGTTTTCCAGCCTTTTAGATTTCTCCTTTTTAAATTATTTTCTTGGTAAAACTTTATTCTCAAGTTTTAATTTTTAGATCAGGCTCTTCCAGCTACTCTGTTCTATAATATGTATACCATTAAGTATATATAACCTATGTGACTGTGTTATTTGTAAAAATGGGTTCTTCTCCTCCCCCCTTTCTGTTTCTTGTAGTTCAAAGATTGACGAACCTTCTCTGTGAAGGACTAGATAGTAAATATTTTAGGATTTATGGGTCATGGTCTCTCTTGTATCAATGCCCTTTTTTTTTTTTTTTTTTAATAACAATTCTTAAAATATTCTTATCTTCTGGGCCATAGAGCAACAGGTGGCAGGCAGTCTGGATTTGGCCTATGGGTGGTAATCCGCTGACCTTTGTATTGTCCATAGGATGACCATGGCTTTAGCCCAAAGAAGACACTCTTATCTCATTGACAGGTATAAATATTCTAATTTTTAAAGTTTTATTTTAATCCTAGGGTAACCACCAAATCAGGAGTCAAAAAAATAAAAAAAAATCTCTAATCTGCACATGAGAAGAACAGTGACTTTAAGAAGTTAACAGAGCACAAAGAGTTTCTGGTTTCATAAGCAAGTCACTCAGTTTTTATTTTCCAGGGCATTTTTAAAATATCCTTTTTGGCCATATGGTATACTGCAGCCAGAATGCCATCTAACCCCACACACTATTTTTTTTTTCCAAGTATGTATCAATTTTATTTCTTTCTGGGACAGAATAGTTAATTACCAAAAATACAGTCACAAACATAACCTAATAAGACCAAAGAGTTACATATATTTTCTAGCTTAAATCATCCATTTATTTTTCATTGGAGTATTTGGAGTGCTGAGGAGAGTGGGGATAAATCTAGTCAAAACATCTCTTCTTCTAACAAATACTCAGTTCTGTTGCTTGAAGTATGAGAAAGAAATTTGCCATGAATGTGATTTAGCTTCCTATTTACGTTGGTCTTTGCCCCAGAAGAAGAGGCAGTCCTGTCAAAAGGCTGCATTTGAACTGGGTAACTGGGTTCCCAGTGGATTGAGCCTTGTCACTTTACTCTGTACTGTAATTTTATGAGGAAAAAAAAGCATTGGTAGAAAAGAAATCTTTGCCAACTTTTTGACTTTGGTGAATGATAATGGTGATCAGACTGGAGAGGGGAGATGCCTGCCAGAGTTGGGCTCCTTGCTCCTTGCTTGCCATGCAGAAAAAAAGCCTCACAAAGGCCTCCCTCCCCCAACCTCTTTTTTTTGTTTTTTGTTGTTGTTTTTTAAGCTCTGCCCATGGGTTTCTTCTGTGGCATATTTTTAAAGTGATTTTTTTGCAAATTTAGGACAAACAAGCCTGGAGGAATTTTATAGGTATTTCCTAGGCAGCCGGTCATAATTAAGAATAGAGCTCTTTGGTGCCTAGAAAAAAGTTTTGAGCTTAAAGGAAAGTTCTTTTTTTTTTAATTTTTAAATTTTTTTTTTTTTTTTTCTTTCCAAATAATATGAGGGTACAATTTTTGGGTTACAGTGTTCTCACTTCCAGGACAAAATTCCATTTGTAGAAGAGCCCCTCACCCAGGGGGTGTGTTACACACCCTCACAATGAGCACATTAGGTGAGATCCCAGCTCATGCCTTCCCTCCCTCTGCCAAATGTCCTCCCCCTTCCCGCTTCCCACTGTTCCCAAACTACATTATATTAGTGTTTTGTTGTTCTTATGAGTATGTAATTATTTATATATTGATTTCATATTAGTATGGAGTACATTGGATATTTATTTTTCCATTCTTGTGATACTTAGAAGAATGTATTTCAACTCCATTCAGGTAAATGTAAAAGATGTAAAGTCTCCATCTTTTTTAATGGCTGAATAATATTCCATGGTATATGTATACCACAGTTTGTTGATCCATTCATGGAGAGGAAAGTTCTTTAAATTTTATTTTTTAATTTTAATGTTCTAAAGGTATGAAATGTTTATTCTTGGTAGTAAGCTGTATTATTGTAAGCTGTTATTATTTTCCTCCAGCTTAAGCTGAGTTTTTGTTTTTTCGGTGGTTAAGTAAAAAAGAAATTCTCAGAATCAAGACTGAATTTTGAGGAAGATTGAGCCAAAGGAATGAAAAGGCAGGATTCAGGAGAGTGATTACTGAAATAGCTTGTGGTGACTCACGTGTTGGATTGTTGGTGATTGCAGTGTCCACTCTCAGCTCACCTAGTCACCCTCCCTGTGTGCTCTGTACTTGTTACTTTTGGTTAGGTAAACCTATAGGATGCTCTGGTGGTCAATTTTAACGTCTTTTAAAATAGCTTCTGCCCATTCTGTCTTTTTATCTTTTTGTACCATATGTTATCATTAACTTGGAAATCCTTTCTCTTCTTGACTCCTATAGATAGAAATTTTGGAAGAAGAGAATGAGAGTTGTCAGTTGTAAGGGAAACCTGGTTTTAGAAAAATGGAGATGATTCTTCTCCTTTGAGATTGCTGACTGTTGTCGCTTCACCCTATTTCCCATTCCTCCCATAATCTCTGTCCAGATAATAAAATGCAACCCAATTAGTGTGTGCAGTGGAGGTATTTGATCTAGATTGGGTGTTGGAAGAAATTATTACTAGAATTCAGGTTTAATCTGATGTATATTTTTGGAACGGTTTTCCTTTTAATGCTGTACATATAACTTAGTTGTCATTACCTTGATTTTTTTTACCCCTGTCCTTCTGTTGAGTAAAAGCCTGATGAACCACCTTCATTATGAGGTGAGTCTTTCACTTTGTAAAGACTCTTGAATTAAGAACTTGCTTGTTTTGTTGGTATTTTGCCCTTTTCTATAGTTCAGGTCTAAAACCTTATACATACA
The DNA here is from genome assembly GCA_963574355.1 of Loris lydekkerianus. Lineage (NCBI taxonomy): Eukaryota > Metazoa > Chordata > Mammalia > Primates > Lorisidae > Loris > Loris lydekkerianus. The sequence continues at coordinate 41,084 of CAUYPK010072556.1, read as the reverse complement.
TATTTTGTCCCAAATATTTGTGTTTTAATGCTTTTGCCTTAAGTTTGTCACCTTCCAGCAAAACCTTGGAAAAATTTCTCACTGTGTATTTTTATGTTGTCCTAGTACCCTGGGAGTTGAGAGAGTTTAGAGAATTCAAGTTACATACATTATAATTATAAAGGATACTTTTAGTAATCATGAAATGCACCATATCTTTTAAGGTTCAAAAAGTTAAAATCCATATAAGAAGGGTTAAGTTTCAAAGGCGGCTTATGAGATTTATGGCTTAGTCAACCCATGTGAACAATTAGATAATTATTTTAGCATAGCACTGTTGATCTAATATGCTGATTTAATTGACTACAGTTTTCTTTTCAAAATAAGGCATGCCTTATTTTATTTGGATGGATAGTGTAATTCGAGCCCCTTAAATATATTCTTGGGACATGATATCTAAATTAAACTTTAAGCTAATTTTTTTTCATGTTTTTTTTTTTTTTTTGTGTGTGTGTGTAGTAGTTTTAATTTTATTGAATGTAATCTAGTTTAATGGCCTGTGTGCCTGCTTCTGTGAGCCTTTATGCATTTTTAAAGGAGCCCTTTAAATAAGCACTGAGTTACATTTAAGGCATGTTCGGGTTGCATTATCACAATTTCCTTTGGGAAGAAATTGGTATCGATCCTCCTGAATCCCTTTTTCTTAGAGGACAAATGATACTATCTAATCAGATAAGGTAGTAAGTTGACCTTATTGTGGATAACTTTAGAGCGGGTCTTGGTGCTTTGGAGAGGTTTTGATAACCATTATATGTGTGATTCAGAGTTTTATTTTCCTACTCATTAATAATCTTTCTTCATATTTTTATTTCTGACTTTGATTTCACATTTCCCCGTGACTTGCTTATAGGACCTCTCACAGCCTGTCAGCTAAATTTCTTGAAGCTTGGGTGGGTGTCCTATTTTTATTTTCTATTATACACACCTAGGTTTGAAATGGAGATGATCTACCTGATACGTGGTTCTGTTCAAAATATTACCTAATTGTTACCTGAGTTATATTTCTGTTGATCAAAAAATGTTTGCACACATACCCCTCCTATATATTTTTTCATAAGTTACATATTCATTAAATTATAAATTCTAATAAAACATAGAAAATAACGATGGGCTAATGATGAAAAAATATATCAAATATCTTGCTAATTATACTGGCTGGCTTCATTTTTCATGTACTCAATATCTTAATAAATAATATGCCTTTTAAAGCAATATCTCTTAAATACTATTGATTAATTTTGAATTTCCTATCTGACCTCGTGAGACATTGAATTATCTTGTGTCTAACTTCTCATAATGTAGCTCCTATTTATTTGGGTTTCTCTTACTGGTGTCATCCTCAATTCTGATACTTTAATTTGTAGGAATTTTTTTAAACCTACCTTTTCTTTAAAGTATTAAGTAAAGTTTATTTTAATTGAAGCTAGATTATCCAATCTAATTCTTCAAAACCACTGTCATTTATAAAGGGGGATTACGTTCAGGCTAAAGAACAGGTGAGGGTGCCACTGGCCACCTCTGTCCTTTGTGGATTGCTCAGTGGGGAAGCATGTGTCAGGACTGGGTGAGGACACGTGGTACAGGGTATTTATTAAAGATAAATAAAATGTTCATTTTTAATACTAAAATATATTTAGTGGACCCTTTAATAGTGCATCATCGTACACATACCCGCTCCCCCAAATTCTCCTGGAGGCTACTAGCTTGGTCTCCATTTAAAATTGACTTCCTATTTTGAATGACCATATATGAAAACAATATCATTGATCTATGGACAAACCCACCAAAGATACAGAATTTTAGGGAGCAGTGGGGCCCTGTGTCCAAGGCACCGCATCAGTTCCCCAGCTGCTACTAGGTGGAGTGCATGGTGCCCACACGAGCACCCATTGCCTTCTCCGAGCGCTCAAGGGAGAGGTGTGTGCGCAGCCATGAGAGAGCAGGGAGAACTTCTGGGCCAAGCTGCACGCAGACACGGGGCTCAGCAGTGTGTGGTCCCGGGTTCCTAGGTTCATTGCTCCTCCCTACATTTTTTTTTTTTTTTTTTTTTTTTTTTTTTTTTGGTGATGAGGAAGGAGAAAGAGGGATGGGATAGCTAACTTGCCTAAAATTCCAAAGGTACAAATTTTTTCTAAATTGGGAACAAGGGAAAAAATTTGTGGAAATCATGGTATTATATAGGATTTCAGAGGTAGGGTGCATGTGAGGTCCATTAGGATGGTCCTCAGAGATCCTGATTATATCTAGCCCTCTAGACTTTCTGCCTAAGGTTCCAGAGGATGGAAGGTGGGGAGCAGATGGAGGGTAAGGACCGAGATCTTTTTCCCTCAGTGAATGTGCATGGTGTGTGTTGTATAACAGCATTTTGGTCAAGGACAGGCCACATATATAAAGGTGGTCCCATAAGATTGTAATGGAACTAAAAAATTCCTATTGCCTAATAATATAGTGGCCATGTAATATTGTAGTGCAGCCCGTTAACTTTTTCTGAGTTTAGGTGTGTGTGTTTAGGTATGCAAATGTAAAGCTTACCACGTGTTGCAGTTGCAGGTGCCATGCTGTACAGGTCTGTAGCCTAAGGGCACTAGGTTATCCCATATAGCCCGGGTGTAGCAGGCTATACCATCTATGTTGGTGTCAGTTTCTCATGTTCCCACAATGAAAAATTGCATAATGACGTGTTTCTCAGAATATATCCCCATTGTTAAGTGATACGTGATGATAATTTGCTTCTGGAACAGGTTTGGGTTCTACCTAGTTTTAGAAATACTGAAAACTTGATAAGAAAATTCTGTCTCTGTATATGTAGTTGGTGTCTTAAGTGAGGGGTAGCAAAGTGTAACAGTCCCTACCTGGATGCAGTTAATGGGCATAGATGATGTCAATTATCTCCTAAGCAAGCAGAATTACTTCGAGTAAATTAATAAGGTGCCTCTCTGTTCTGAGCCCTTTTAGTACCTAGGCTATTCCATTCTATTATAGGCATCAGATGCCATATGGATTCTGTATTGACCATTCCAACAATTGGATGAAATTTTTTTTATCATATTACTTTATGATTGGTGGTACCAATTTGTGTTCATCTTTATTGCTGGTATTTCTGACCGTTATTCTCGAGTATAGAGGCAAGGCATTTTTTGGCTATATTCATTGCCTCTGCAGAAAATACAGCCTTCCCATGTGCATGCTCTTTTCACACATGTGCTTTCTCCCTTGTGTGTGCAAACACTCTGGCCCAGCTGGTAAAACCTGGTAGTTTTCATTCTAGATTCAGTAGTTGGTGGTTATTTTGTGGCCTCATTGCCTTTGTTGAATTGCTAGGTATTTATGGAAAGCGTGCAGAGACCCAGATTTGTGCTGTGTGGTACAGTGAGAGGGTAGGGGGCAACTCAGACACTCAGGGGTAAGGATCCTTTATCAGGGTGACATGTTCCCTTCCCTGACACTTTGCATTATTTCACTCACTTCATTTTCACAAAACACAAAATTCCTAGTGAAGATTTGGGCCAGGGATGTGAGGAGACTGTATCTTGTTTCCTCATTCTGAAAGACCAGATGAGAAGTGCTTTCATGAAGCTTAAAAGGATTTGCTTTCCCATGTGTACTCCAGCTTCCCTGGATGCCACAGAGTAGATAATAAGGTCGAGACTTTTCTCAAACTTAACTTTTTGTAAGTGTTAAAGAGAAAAAGTGCATACCCTCCACCCCCAGCCCACAGTTACCTTTGGAGAGTGTCTAGCCTTGGTCGTGGCTGTGTATTAGTAAGTTATCCTTACCTTTTGAAACTAATGTAATTAGTTGATAAGCACTGTGTAAACTTGGGGTATCAGAACGGTCTCTTTACAACTGATAAAGCAAGGAGAATCAAATACTATAAAACTAATTTAATATTTGACATAGGAAAGATGTGGAAAGTTTTAAAGTGTGGAGAGTTTTAAGAGTATCACCCCAATTGCATTCACTTAAAAATTTTTGGAGGAACTCCAGTTCTTTCCTGCCTGTCTTCTTAAATCCAAGTGAGGTTGCAGCGTAGTTTCATTAAATGCAGCATCATACTCAGGATCTGAACGCCTGGCTTTGTTGCTCACTAGAGCAGTGGGTCTTTCTTTCCTTTTCTGGACCTCAGTTGAGCACATTGAAGAAATGGAGGGCTTAGGTGAGATTGTCAATAAGATTTTTCTACCTGTAATTAGGTGTCTTTGATTCTTCAGAGTTGGGAGATTAAAGCAACCTTTATAGAATTCTGTAAACTGCAGAGTTTGAATATCTGTGCCACTGTTCACTAGTCCTGTGGTCTCGGCAAGCCCCTTAGACTCTATGTGCATCAGTATCCTCAGGAACCAAGAGAGTTTTAAAAAATAAAAGTTAATGTAAAGTACATGTAGGTACACATGGTGCGCAGAGAACTTGCCTGGTGAGAACCTGAACATGAACTCTTCCAGAGCTTCCACATTCCCTGTCCGAGTGGTTTCCTGAGATGACCACTACCATTGGCCCTGCCCTGACCCTGTCAGGAGAAACTATCTCCATTGGCAGAGCTAGTGTCCTGTGGCACTGTGTTCCCATTCTCTCAGGAATGTAAAAGACTCAGTGTTTTGAGACTTCACATATAATTAATGTACGAATATCCCCTTGGAAGATGGCAGTAACGAGCCCAGCTTTCTTTAACTTAAAGGGGAAAAATTAAAAACTGAAGTTTGCTAAATGTGTGTTTTGCAGGTTGGACAATCTGCTCAATATGGCTTATGGAGTAAAGAGGTAATGATAGAGGTTCATGATACTCATAATTTCCTTCCCACAATTGATCAGTTTCTTTGATTTGGGGAGTGATACTTATACCCCTCATTAAGTTTTTGTTGGGTTTTATTTTGCATGTACAACCTAATGAAAAGCTACTCTTTGAAGCACAATTGACTCAAGGAATATCTTTATACCACTGGATGCCACCTGGTCTTTTAAAACCCCATTATTTGTTTCATATTGCGTTGCGGCGTTATGGCATGTTTACATATGTGTTGGTTTCCCCCTCTGCCCTCCCGCCAATCCTGCTTAATTCATGGAGTCAGTTCTAAATATATTTCTTTGCTATCGTGGAGAACATTTAGTACAGCAAGTAATGGCCATTTCATAACTTAATACCTCAGTCTAGCATGTCACTGCAAAGCCACACAGACTTTGGTTGAAACATCAAATAGCTGTACTTACCTGTCGGGGAGGGGAGTTACTAACCTTCTAGGGGATGGAGAAGGGAAAAGAAATAACGTCCATCGTTAACTCCTGTTTTTATTTTGTGTGTGTTTCCTATTTTGTTTAGTAGGTTTTCTCCAATGACCATTGATGGAATGACCAGTTTGGCCGGAATTAATATCCCTGGGCACCCTGGCACAGGGTGGTGTATATTTGTGTACAACCTGGCTCCTGACGCAGACGAGAGTATCCTGTGGCAAATGTTTGGGCCTTTTGGAGCTGTCACCAACGTGAAGGTCATCCGTGACTTTAACACCAATAAATGCAAAGGTTTTGGATTTGTGACTATGACAAACTATGATGAGGCCGCCATGGCGATAGCTAGCCTCAATGGATACCGTCTGGGAGACAGAGTACTGCAGGTCTCCTTTAAGACAAACAAAACGCACAAAGCCTAATGAGCTCTTGTCCTCAGTCCATTTATATATGAAAACTATACAACAAAGGCAAGTTAAGAGAAACTTTATACATTAGTAAATGTCTTTGTAAGTCAGTGTTGAGATGGGGATAAAATGACTACTTAGCATCCTAAGAAATATGTGAGATTTTTTATTGCTAGTATTTGAATTAAAACTTCTTAAATATCTTTTATGTTTGAATATGGACAAGAGGTACAGGGTTTTTACCTGTCACATTGCATTCTATTGCCTTCTTTGAAGAAGGTGGACCTTTTAAAGTGTTTCAGCTAAGGGAAGACATTTCTTTTCTTTTTACATAACTGCCTTGAACCTGTGAGTAAATATTGAGGCTTTGTGTTGTAATTCTTCAGTTGGTTGTGTCTTTTTTCCCCCCTTTTTTCCTTTTTCTGATTAGCTTTGTGTTTGGTTTACATTTAAAGCATTGCTGTTATGTCTGTTTAAGAAAAGTATTTTGAAGTTTACATTTTTATTTATGAAGTTAAAAACAGTATTTATTTTGTAATTATGATTTGGGTTGGGGAAGGGGGGGCTACATTATAAACGCTTATTGTAAGAATACTGGAGAACTTTTCGTAAAGCAGTACCTTGCCAAAGAGATAAGAGCCTCTTTGATGTGGGTTTAAAAAAAGCATCTATTTTTATAAAAAAGAAAATTTGGAGAAACTTTTTACTGGTCCTGGAACAAATATTTTGACTTGAATACTTTGAGAAATCTCTTCATATGACACCTAGTGAGCTTTTAAAATTTACCAGGAAATTTGCAGCGGTTGGAAAATTTAGAAAGATTTATGATGTAGAAAATACTTTTGAGATCTTTGTATGAAAGGAATAGAATCAATGGGGGAAACACTGCTGGTTTCGTTTTTGTAATCACCAGTGGAGCGTCTGATCATCCTGGTTATTATGTGATAGGTGGCTCACATTGATTTGTGATTTTGAAACAAATAAAAAAATTTACAAAAGAATATATAAGAGCAGGCAAGAAATTTAAATTACCAAGAGATGGGGGAAAAAAAATCTGTTCTTCCTAAAGAAATCCCTTCAGATAGAGCTCATGGTGTTTAGTGATGTACTTGCAGTATTGTTTGAAGAATTGTTTTGTCTTAAGGAAAAAGACGTTGCACATGACTTGTACTGCAACAAATCAGCAAAAGTGATCTGAGTTGTATATTTGAAGGTATTTTGAAAGTTACGTTCAAGGCTAACACCTGAGCTTTGTGTAATGTAAATAAGACCTTGTGTTTATGAACCGTTCAGCTAATTTGATTTTTTTTTTCCTTACATGCCAAGTGATGTTCAGGTTTTGAATGTTTTTGTATCAGTTTTTTCCTTTGTAAATGGCATTAACATTGTTACTTGAGGTCTTGCTTAATCACTTTTGTTGTCCTGAGGACTTGAATTTACAGTGCATCAGATTTGTTGCTAATTTTGTCTGTAGATAGTCTAGCTTCAGCTGTTTATGGTGATGCTACATTTTTGTTTATAAATATGTTTGTGGTAAAAAAAAAAAAAAAAAGAGTATAACCATAGGTTTTGAACAAATTTCCTTACATTTTTCATACAAAAATCATAAATATCTGTATGCTATTGAAATTTAACTTTGTATGATGCTTAAACCACTATTTGGGGAAATAATAAAATAAGTCTTTACCATGTATGAAAGAAATTTTAAAAAATACAAAATATTTTCTGATTAGCATCTAGCTTATAATAAATTTTCAAAAAAGCTGAAGGCAAAAATTGCCTTCATCAGGATGCACTGAGAACTATATAGTTACGTCCTGCTTTTTGTATAAACTGAGATGCTCACGTGCTTCCCCTTAGAACAGGCAATGTGCTATGCATAACATAGTTGTACATTATCTTTGCGGTTGCTTTGAGTTTCATTTTTATTATTTAAAACTGTAGTTATAAAATTTTTCAGTATAGTACAGTACATATACTGTGAGGCGCGTGCTAAAGTGAATAAGCGAGTTTTCATGCTGACCCACTCAATGCTATTCAGAAATCAATTGGCTTAGCACTTTCTCATATCCTTAGGTGCATTTAGATTGTCAGAGTTAACCTTCTGCGTTTAAAAAAAAAAAAAAAAAGAAAAAGAAAAAACACTAAAAAATAAAATATGTGTAAATACTTAAAAAAATTTAATAAGGTTTCCCTCATGGGAAAACAGCAGCTACATGCTTCTTTCCTATACTACTGTAGCAAACCAAGGCATTGATGAGAAGGCATGCAAATTGTGCTTCACTTTACAGTGTTTATCAGAGCACTTAATAAAATGTAAGGCTGGTATTTATTTGAAGTTGTACAGTATGACTTAATTCACATCTGTTGGAATAGAAAATATATTCTGTTGAGTATTTAAGAGGCTGTACATGTTTTCTTTTGTGTTTGGATTCTTTGTACTTTTTCATGTTCAGTACATCAATAAACAAAGTTGAAGGGAAAGAACAGTGTGGCGAGTAGGTCTTTGTACACGTTTTTGGGGCTCCTGTGCTCATTGTAATAAACAAGACTTGCTCTCTTGAGTTAAGAGGTTCCCTCAGAGCTTTAGTTGAAAGCATGTTATCTCTAAAGTAAGAATTCCAAAAGGCAAGTACGTTTTGAAGTAGAACATGCACACATTTTTTTGACTGAATGACACCTTCTGATTAGTTTTCAAATTTCACTAGATTGGTAATTCTCACAGGAGCACATACTTCCTTTCATCCGCTAGTTGTAAAGTTTGGAAAGTTGAATGCTGACATCCTTTTGTGGCTCTGATTTAACCTTCAGCCTTTTGCACAAAAGGGAATTGCCCTCACACATTTACTCGAGCTAAAGGAAAACCAAATCGAAGGAAGGTAACTTACTTTGCTTCCATTGGTAAGCACAGTTCACTCATTTAATTCACCTACAGGATTAAGTGTTGGTGTATGAAACAGTTTTATTGCAGAAGTGCTGTATTGTCAAGAGGACTCTTCTCTAAAATCCGAAACACAGTTTCTGTTAGGTTGGGGTTGGTGTGTGCTGTTCATACTACAGTCCTTAATCATGGCAGCAGCATGTGGTGTGTCACGCACATGGTTCGCTTTTATAATACATCCTTAATATTGGTGGAGGACAACATTTCTTGCTGCAAGGATTTTACTTGTATAGAATGAAAGAAAATACAATAATGAAGTACCTTTTTAAAACAAAGCATTTTATTTTTTCTGTCGGCTTTTTTGGTAAAGCCATTCTAAAAGGAATTGTCCTGAACTCACAATCTAGTAGTCAAGAGCGTAGTTGAGTGACAAGATGCTTCTAATTTTAATATGCAATTAATCTCAAATCTCCCTACTCCCTTTGTTATTATATGAATTTAATACTCTCATTTTGTGACTTTGGAACATCCTCCCCTCACGTCTCTCCTCTTGCATGCTATCTCAGTATTTTGACTGGTTGCATGTCAGCAATTCTTTTATAATTCAGCAGATAGTGGAAAAATTCTCAGTAAAGGTTAGTGTAGTATCTGCTGGTGTAATTGAGGAGAAATTTCATTTTTCTCCTTCAGAATCCTTTTTCACCTATGCTTGTACATCATCTGAACAATATCAAAATTCAGAGTGACCAACATGAATTCACAATCTGAACATTGTTTTACATTATTTTAATCTGATTTGAGGAAAAGTGGTAGCAATTTAACCTTCCTTTTGAAAAAGACTGCAAGATTTCCATGTTAAATTTATAAGAGGATTAAAAAGAAATTGTAGTGGAGATTCACAACTATTGATTTATAGGGTTAGCTAGCAAAAAAATGTATGTACACATATTCTAACGATACGTACATTGAGATTTGAATGTCTGAGTCTCTATTAATATACTTTCAGAATAATATGCATATGCCTTTTATTGGGTACAAAAACAGGGAGTGGTTTTCTTCTTTATGCCTCTATATCATATTGGAAGCTCATAGCGTGAGGAAACTTACTGCTAATATCATACATACTTGTTATTAGATAAAGAGGTTTGCAGTCTGTCATTGCAACAAATAGCCCATATTTCTCTACTTGCAATGTCTTTCACATTCTTCCCCTGAAAATTACCTTCAGATGGGAAGGATTCAACATCTTTACCATTAACATAGCTAAGCTTTAAAATAGGATGGACCTTATTGAAATTAACCTTTCAAGAATTCTGGTTCATAAACATAAATGGAAGTATTTTTTTTGTTGGTCAACAGAATGTTATCTACTATGCTATACTATAAAAATGAGCAGGACATGGCTCTTGCCACCTTCTCACCTAGAAGGGAGGGCAGACAAGCCACCAGGCCAAGGTTGCAGTGTCCTGTGTTGCAGGGGAGTCCAGAAGCAATCATCAAACTAATTTACCATAGTTTTGGTGAACCTCATTATAACTCACAGAAGTGATTCTGTTTGGCTATTCTTAGAGATTCTTTTTTTTTTTATTATTATTATTAGCTGATTTTCAATCTGACATCAATATCATTTAGTTTCCCCAATCCTCAGATGTTCTCATAGTCATGAAGTTGCTTCCATCCTTTCTGAAGTTAAATAAAAGTACTTACTACTCAGACACTATCTCTTTCTAAATAGCTTGGCTGGATAGTCTTGCACTCTCTAACCATGATATACAGAGTGACAATTTGGAAAACACTAATATGGCATAATACCCTGAATTTTAAAAGTATGAAAAGTATGAGTGACTGGTTTTACTCTACTTTGAAGTGAGACACCCCACAATCTTAAGATCTCAAACTCAGTATTAACATTACTTTTACTTTTTAAATAGTTGAAGATATAGGCTAGGACTAAGTTGATACTGAAATTCAAAAGATACTGAACATCCACAGTTACGGGTGTTAATTTTCCAAATAAATTCCTTATGACAACCTTATAGACATAAATGTAAGAAAACGGTCTATTTGTGCAGACATAAATGTGTAGAAGACACACACCAGTGTTCTGGAGCCCGTTGGTTGCTCCAGATTACATCCACGAGTAACTATGCATGAACGGAATGCTGTGCACAGATGACACTTAACAAGGAGAAAGGAAGGGCTCCTGTGGTGTGCATGTGTGTGAGCTCGGAGTGGGTTCATGAGTGGGAATGCTGAGCCACAGAAGTGATAGCAGTTGAGCTGGGTCATGTAGAATAGATGAGATTTGAAAGATACTTGGGGAAGCAATTCAAGAAGAAAACCCTGTGATCAAAGATATAGGTAAGCCTCTGTGCACTTATAATGTCTTCTGGGGAATTAAAATACATATTAAGTTCTACTGGATATAGACCTGAGTTGGTCAGACTTTTTTGTGTCTGTGACTAGTTAAATTTCAGATGACTTAAGTATTTGAGTCCATAATGAAATACAAAGTACCTAAAAATCTGAATTTTGTTCCCTTGCCCATTCCTATTGTAACACTAAAAATATTTGCCATATTAGATTGTATGTGATGTGGGGAGTTGCATAGAACTTGCTAGGAAAGACATTGTTGCCTTCTGAACGGGGCATTTATGTGAGGCATGTTGGGCAGTGTCTGCAAAAGGATTAGAAAAGAATAAAATCTCCCTAATAACAGAATATTGGAATCACCTGTTCCTCAGTATATGCCCTTCATACTCAATGATCTAAGACAATAAGGTGACCCGACCCCTCCCCCCCTTTTTTTTAGTGTTTGTATTATTTTTGGTGCTGTAGTACCTGGTTTTCTTATGTTGGATATGTATTTTACATTTTTCTTACACAGCATTCAAGTGTCATCATAATCAAAGGCAAGTGGAAAATAAAGTCCAAATGTTTGTTGCATATTTTCATGATGATATTTTTTTCTTTTTTAGTGTACAAGCTTTTTTCTTTTTTGTTGTTTTGAACTTGGTTTGATAACCATTTCAATGCAAGACCACAGGAAGGAAAGACCATTTAAAAAACCCTTCAAGGGAAAGGGCTTACTGGTTTACTGGGCCCTTGACCTACAGTAGTGACATGCTGGTCTCTAACTCTGATTTACATGGTATACTCATTTGAGAATCACTCCTGTCCAGTTGAATATGTGTTTCAGAAGTAAACAACTCATCTGTGGACCTCCTTGCAGACGTGACCAGACCAACAGCCACCTTCAGGGTGACCCACCCTTTGGAATGAAGCACATTTGGCAAGGTAGCTTTGTTACCCGGATTACGGCCGTTTTATTTCACTTGTGGCAAAGGTGCAGCTGTGAAAATGAGGTGGGGGTGTCATGACCCATAAACATAGGTGCTCAGAAATCCAAAAGATACAGAGCCTTTATTTCTTGGAATCTGAAGAAAAAGCAGATTATTGGGAAGTAAGTGAGCTCTGGGTTCAAAGCAAAGCCCTGTGCTTTTATATGCATGTTATAGATCATCTTCTCTTTAAAAAATTATGTTCTGTGAAGTTGTAGGTAGCAATAATTATAAGAAACTATGCATATTTTTCACATCAAAAATTTCTGATTTTAGTGTTATCAAAAAAAGGGTAAGTAGTTATTATCATAGACATTGAACCAGAAATTATAGTTGATACGCTATATTTAATGTTCTTTAGCAGAGTTTCATCTTTTGAGAATGGTTACTGCTGTGTGTTCTCTGTATGAACCAAACCATATGGTGAAAGTGTTCTGTTTTTTCAGGAGTTACTCTTAGAGAAGTAACATCCACGTATTGCATAAGGAAGGCTTCTCTGCTTCCTACAGTCAACTGCTGTATATATCTTCTGTCTTGAGATTAGATGACCTGAGTACAGGATGATAAGGGAAATATTCTGTCTTTGCTAAACAAAGGGTGGTGAGAATATTTTATAAGTTTAGTCTGAAACTTATCTCAATAAAGGACTTTTTTTTTCTCTTTTTTGCTGTAATTGTAGTGTATTTATGCTTCTCAAACTATTCATGTCGTGGGCACCTGTCCTGAGGAAATCATTATCTCCACACGCTTTCAGACCTTGCCGCACACCAGGGCACACAGGATGGGAAGCTCTGTTTTAAACATGTGCTTTGTTTTTTACAAAACTTTCATTAATTCTTTCACTTAGTTTGCACCAGATCCTTGCTCTACACCAGGGGTCCTCAAACCTCAAACTGCGGCCTGTGGGCCACATGAGGTGGTGTGATTGTATTTGTTCCAGTTTTGTTTTTTTTTACTTCAAAATAAGATATGTGCAGTGTGCATAGGAATTTGTTCATTTTTTTTTTTTTTTTTTTTAACTGTAGTCCAGCCCTCCAACAGTCTAGGGACAGTGAATTGGCCCCCTGTTTAAAAAGTTGGAGGACGCCTGCTACACTGTGCTATGTTTCTGGGCTAAAGGTGTAGTTTATGTTTCGCTGTGGTTTTGAGCTGCAAGCCAGCACCAAAGTCTTGTTCAGCACCTTATTTTGCAGGTGTGTGAGCCAGGCCCAGAGAAGTGAAGGTTCTCCAAATTTCTTTGCTAATGTGAAACCTGGTATCTGAACCCAGCTCTCCTCCCTCTTGAAATTTTGCCCATAACTGCCATGGAAGTGCTAAAGCACAAGCCATATTCATACTCATAAATGTCCTTTTATGGAATCAGATTTCTGAAATTTCACAGGGTATCTGTGCTGTCTAGAAATTGAACAGAGGTAAGTGCATACAGTGTTTTATTACGTTGCACTCAATATTGTTTACATTCCTATGAATGGTTTCAATCTATGATACAGTCACTGTAGAAAATGTATCAAGTACACAAAATACAAGTCAAAATTTATTCAGTCCTTCCATAAAAAACATTTTTAAGTACCTTTTTAAGATCATATGTCTAATCTTTTTTGTAAACTTTTAAAAACTTTCATAGTTACTTTTTTCCTTTAATAAGGATGTTTTCCCCTTTTTTGATTTTGATGTAAGTATATAAAGAAACTTTTTGAACAGACATAAAATAATGCTTTTCTGATTTCTAAGACACATCAAATGGAAATTATCTGGTTTTTGTTGTATTGATGATTGTGGACATTATTTCAAGGAGGTATAAAATTCAGAAGTTTGCATGGTTTCCCATTACAACCCCATTTTTCCAGGCTTTTATAAACACTGAAGATAAAATTAGGTCCAGGACAGGTACTGGGGTGATCTCTCCAAACCTCAGTGTGGGGTTGTGATGTCTTAGGTGGGTAGTGGGTGACTCTGTGCAGCAGAGTCAGGGATGGGTAGAGGAGAAGTATAAAACTACTTTTTTTCTTACTGGACAGAGGGCAGACAGGTAGATGTAAGCCAGCTACTTCTGTCCTTTCTTTTCTTTGCAGAAGAAAACGCTTCCTTCCCTAATGGAGAGGACAACGATGAGCCCATCTGTGGGTGAATAATTCCTCCTTCTCCTTCCTTGGGTCTCTGATTGCAGTGATGCTCTCTCCTGGGAGGGTCTGGGTAAATACTGGCTCCTTATTGCATGTGCTCAGCAAAGTAGCTGATGGTAGAAGAGCACTTTTAAAAGAATTGATGAGCCTGAAAGCCGCTCGTTAGGGTGCACCTGGATCCTGCCATGACATCACAGGCGGAACATAAACGGCTCTCCAGAAAGCACGACAGCCTTTTTTCACCCCTTTCTTAACAATGAGACGTAGATTGGGCTTGTTCTCTATTCAAGCATCCTTATGAGTAAATGTCTATTTTTACGGTAGAGCTGCACTTTAAAAATAGCTCCAATCAGTGCGACTCTTTTTCCCCCATATGTTAAAAAGTTATACATGAGTTAAAATATCTCAGATTGCTTAAATTCTTCCAAAGGCAAGGCACATTGCTTTTTTGGGGAGGTGGGTAGGGGGAGCGGATTAAGTACAAAATAAGGACTTTTCTTTCTGGGCCTCCTCAACCCCATGTTTGTTCTTTGAGACTTTTTAGCAATAAGAAGGCATTTGAACCAAGATTTGAGATTTTTCTGACTGTTAAAAAATTCATTAATATTTGGCAAGTACAGTCTTCCTCCTGGAGCGATTGTTTATTTTTGTTGTTGAGAGCAATTAGCTGGAACAGTCACAGTTGCAGCTGTTAGATACTATAGGCTCCAGTGGAGATCACAAAAGGCCTTATACACATTTAGAGTCTGTATTTGGATTGTTTTTAATGGGTGATTCTTCTGGAGTCTACTGTGTTAGCAAATTCGATTGGGCAATCCTGAGCCAAATCAAATGTACACTGGGAATCACTCAGCATGCTGTGTCGATCAGAGTCACTTAAACACCTCGCTGCTTTGTGGAAGGCAGGGTGGCTGGGGCTGCTGCTGCAGAAAGAACATGCACCTTGCCTTTCCCTCTGTATCCTCCCCACGCAAACCTGGGTGTGACTCACCTGAAACATTACGCTGTTTTCTCAGGAGTTCTTCCTTTTGAGTTTACTTCTTATTTGCTGCTTTTGACTTGTTGGAGGTTTGGTAGGATAACCTACATGTGCAAGTATGATAAAGAGATGTACAGATACAATCTTGTGCCCCCTGATTTAAGCTTTTTTGGAAGGAATATCATCTTATGAGAATCTTGGCTCCAGTTTAATGCCTGACACTTTAGGAACAGCAGCTCAAGTGGAGGAATTGTTTCACTATTTTTTCAGTGTCTGTGTTTCAGCCTTTGTATATCATTTTGGTAGAGGAGTGTATGTTTCTTATTTCATAATCATTCTGCTTTAGGATTTCACACTGTACTTTTATATACATTTTCTCATGTGACTCTCATGTTACCTCACATTCCTAACCTGTGAGGCAAGGAATTGTGATATGTCCATTTCACAGAAGAGTTAGAAGGTCGCAGAGTTGGTGAGTAGCCAGCTACCTGCTTGCTTTTATGTATTGCAGCTGTTTACTTTGTACAAATATGAAAATGCATATTGTGTGTATCTTACTGCTAGCTGAAGCAGGTTGATGGACTCTTGTATTCTAAAGGCTGGTACAGATTTCCCTCATGCACAAGACTTAGTTTATAGTGGCCTCTTGGAAAAGTGAGTAGTATTGGGAAATGTAACCTCATCTCTTTGTGGGGAAATAATTTGGGAATCTGGAGGGTTTGGTAATTGTAAGTGGGAATCTCAAGTATACACAGAAGGTTTGTTTCCTGCGAGGTAGCATAAATTAATTAGAAGTCATTACCTTTTGATGAGATTTTAGGTACTTCTATGAAGATATTTTTAGAATAGCCTTTCATATAGCAATTTATTGACCAGATGGCAATCTGTTTGATCAGCGAGCTCAGATATATTACTAAGTCAAGCAGAGTGGTTCTTCTTTAATCACACCTCCAAAAAGATTTTTATATAATTGGAGAGGTATGAATACTGGTGAATTAAAAATTTGTTCAATAATTGTAATAAAGTTTTTCCGTAAATACTTTTTATCTCTGTTTGGATAACAGTTCTTAAATAATACTGTAACCTCCTTCAGTATTCACGTTTTGAATTGACCACACAAAATGTTTGGCAAAACGCAAGACTTTCTTCCCATTTCCCTGCTAAAGAAGATTAAATAATTGTAGTAGTTTGAATTATTAATGGGTTTGTTTCTTTAAACTCTTCTAGACAGTTTATGTTTTAACTGCTTGGAAACCTAACCAACATATACTAGTGCACCAAAAAAATTAGAATTGAAGTTATGTTAGATGAGTTTTTTTTAGTACTCAGACCTGATGATAAATGTATTTGAAAGTGATGTGGCAACATCATCTTGGATAAATTAGTTAAGGACCCACCAGAGATGGCTGATGTGAGACGAGGTGGATCTGGAAATGTTGAGTGAGCCTAGATGGGGCTGGCTGGACATTTGAGCAGAGGGGAGAGGGCACTTCTGCACAAGGCTCTCATTCCCCACGTGATTAGCAGGAGCCCTGCGCTAATGGTGCTGAGGAATCAGGAGTAACTTAACTTCATTAGGAATACTTTTAGATGGAATTTTGGACAGTGACCCTGAGGTTTTGAAGACCAGGCACCTTTATTGACCTCAAACTAAAGCATCACTTCTTAGATGAATCATACCTAAACAAATACTGAAACAGTTATAAAACATTTTGTCTTCCACATTGTTTCTCCACCTTAGTTTTGTGCAATACTCACCTTTGGGAGCTTATTAAGTCTTAATAAGTCTTATTAATGCTTGAGTCTCACTTTTGGATTCTAAGGGTAAATCGCAGGCTCCATGATAGACAGGGCTTTTCAGCCTAGGTAGTAACCCATTATTTTAGTGGCTGGTATTAGCTGAAGAGGGTATAGGAAATCTGGGGTGTTTCTACTCTGCCTGTTTCTCTTGCTCCTCTGTCGTGCTCTCTTCAGGGTCCGGGAAGCGTATGGCTGTCTGTGCCTACCCCAGTCTATACCCCGAAAACGTACATTTGACTATTAGGTTTTGGGTCAAGCATTGTGCTAAGGACTTGTGATGTCTCATGTAACATCATGAGAGAGGGACTCTGATCATCCCTGTTTTACAGAGAAATGAGACTTAAAGAGGTTAAAAACTTGTCTAAGGACTACCACTAGTGCAGCTGTTCTCAACCTGTGGGTCGCAGTCCTTTTGTAACAGTGAAAATACATTGTGGCATTAGGAAGGTTGAGAACCGCTGCACTAGTGAATCATTGAGCCAGACATGCAACTCACTGTCTGGCTTCAGAGCCTGCAGTCTTAATGGCATAATATACTGTACTGCTGCAGTGCCCAGCTCCTGGGCAGCGGGCTGGTACTGGTCCACAGCCTGTTAGGAACTGGCCTATAGAACTCTGCCTGCTCCTTCATCTTCCCCACAACCCTTCAGACCCCCCCCCCCCCAAGTCCCATAGAAAAATTGTATTTCGTGAATCTTAGGAACCAGGTGGCACCTTGTGGTTGATGGAGCAGAGCAGCCTCATGTGCGCCCCATTGCTTACATCATGGCCCGAGCTCCCCCCACCCCTTGCAAAATTTGTCTTCTGTGAAACAGTTCATAATGCCAGAAAAGTTGGGGACCGTTCACTGAATACTGGTTAATAGCAGAGGGCCATAATTGGAAAATTTTATATTTTACCCTTGCATGAGGCAGTTTGTTTTTTTTAACTGCTGAGCATACATCTCTTGGGAAAAAGTCCAGCTTCTTTTTTTTTTGGGGGGGGGGTGTAGTGAGGAAGTCTTTAATATAGAGATAAGTTAGTTCATGGTTTAGCTTTATGGACTGGAAGATTCTGTAGGGTCGGCTCTTTCTGTGTGCAGCTTGTCTTTTTCCCTGTCCACCATGGTGCTTTGTGCAACATGAGCACCCAGAATTTGTAGGATACGTGCGAGGGAAGAGTGAAGCCTGAGGAGCTGTGCTGCTCTCTACACCAGAGTAGGGGTGAAGCCAAGTTCTTTTAACATTTACATTCTCTATCAGTAAGTTAGTGCTGAGACTATCCATGCTTCTTTGACACAGTTGATTTGCTTATTCTTTTGAGGGTGAGTCAGGGTTGAAAATAATGCTTGAATTGTAAGACAGTGACTCCAGAAAAATATGGAAAAGGAATCACTACGATCCAGAAGAAAGTGCAAGTATACACATGCAGTGAATTTTGCTACACATTATTTCCCTTCTCATTCGGATGAGAACATCTTCTAAGTGTGAAAGTTTCTCAATGAAGTTAGAAATAGGGACAGTTAATTACAATATCTTTTCTGTTGGTCACCTTGTAAAGTGGTCGTCCTATTTGTGTATTTTCTGTGTATCAGTAAGGATCTGATAGAAATGTATTCAAATGTCTTTAGTTCTATTTCTCAGGGGCCCCAGATGAATGGTATTTAGTATATATTTATGAATATAAGACTTCATAGCTTTTCCCTTTTTGATGGAAATTATGGTGGTAATAGTAAGAAAGTGGCCTGATTTCTATCAATTTACTCCTAGTAGAAGAACCTGCTTAGGGTTTATAGCTTGACTAGCACCTTTTCTTGACCAAATCCAAGTCTCTTAAGAGAGAGACAGAAGCAGTGTCAGGATATTATGTGCAGTGTGGAATTCTCTGGTGTACTCGGGCAGATCTCTCTCTGACTCGTGTTATACAAATCTGTCCTGGGACACTGGCTTTCTTTTGTTGAGTGACAACCATGACCACGTCGTTAGATGCTGGGCATTTCACTTGTGGTGGTGTTAATTTTCATGATAATTCTTAAAGGCGTCCCTGTTTTGCAGATAGGAAAACCTAAAGTTTGGGCAGACAACCCCTATTGGAATAAAAATGGTTGAGCTTCTTTGTCATTGCTAAATAAAATGGAAAGACAGATTCTCTGTTTCCAGATAGGTAAATTATAAATGGTATAGTTGGTGACTAGAGTATGATTAGAGGACTAAATTTGAGACTAGCAGCCAGATTGTTCTGTATCTTTGTAGTACATGCACCTGTAAGAGATCAATCAGAAAGCTTCTAAGCTTCTATGGAACCGAGTTCAGATGAAAATCTTTATTTTTCTTTCTTCAAAGACTAGAGAACATTTGTTCTTCCGGTGGCAAAATACAGTTATCACTTTCTGTGTATAGAAAATTCTTAGCTCAGTAGCAGTTGTGGCTATTTCTATTTTTACTATTACCTATTGGTCTCGCGGGCTGTTATGCTCATAAACAATAATGAGCCTGTGGATCAGTTGGTTGTAAATGTCTTTGTAACTTAGGTGAAGGAGAAGTGATGGACTTGGCAAATGTGGAGCACTGATTGTGTGATTAGAACTATAGACCTCCAGGTACAAGGCTGTGGTTTAGACACTGAGCATCATCGTGTGAAAGGGTACCTGGAAACAATCACATTTTCCAGCAGCACTCACCGTTTAAACTGAAGTACATAAACATGAGTGTATGGGATTTTCTGAAATGAAATGCACAGTATTTCAGACAGTGGTTAAATTATTTCCCACCACCTTCTTCGACTTCACGTAATCTTGGTTCCCAAATTGTATTGCTGATAAATTACTACAGTACACAGAAAAGATCAGTGGGACTCTGTTCTCTAATATTTTGCTATTTTAAGTATGGTCCGTGGGTTAGCAGCACTGCCACGACGTGGAACCTTGTTAGAATGGCAGACACACTGTTCCTTCATGCCTTAGCCTATTGAACCATAATGCATTTTAGCAGAATTACCAACTTAATCCGTATGCACATTAAAATTGAGAATTGCTTTGAGGCGGTATTTCTCAAACCTGACAGTGCTTAGATTGACCCAGAGAGCTTATTAAAACGTAGATTCCTGGGTCTGGAAATTGATTTTGCAGGCTTGGAGTACGTTTGTTGGGAATTGTTTCATCCCTGGACATCATGCTGGATTGGCTGGATGGCACGTGGGGCGGCGATATTCCAAGTATCAATTGGGTGGTTAAAATTCTGTCTAATGGTGTTATAACAATATCATGGATTGGCTGATTTATAATGAACAGAAATGTATCTGTATTACGATTCTGGAGGCTGGGAAATTCAGCAGCACAGTGCTGGCTTCTGACTAGGGCCCTTTTGTCATCCCACAGCAGAAAACGAGGGGGTGAGAGAGCAAGAGCAGAGAGGGTCAGACTTACTTTTTGTTGGGAATCCTCTCCAAGAAACAGTAGCATTAATTTATTCATGAGGGCTGAGGCCTCATGGCCATACTCTAAGAGTGGCAGTTACATTTCAACCTGAATTTTGGAGGTGACGTTAAAACCATAGAAGATCTTTGCAACCAATTCTGAGCACTGGCAGAGGAATAATACCTGAACAATCCACAGTAAACCACTTAATGGGTTGTCCAGAAGCTGTATCCTCTTTTATCCATCCAAAAAAAAAAAAAAAAAAAAAAACACATCTCTGGTTTTCTGAGATGCTGCTTCCTTCTGAGAACCCTGATAACTTCTCATTGTTCCTCTTGCCAAGTGCTGCAAACACACCAGAACTTGGCAGCTTACCTGGCCATTTGGATTTTTCTTTCTAAATTGATTTAGGGCAGTCCTCAGGGCAGCTGAAGGTGGGCTGCCTACAGTTGGTCTCAAGGGGTTTTTAATGTGTTTATTCATTGAGTGTATGGGTACCTTTGATGAGGGTGGTCAGCCAGTATTGACCTCACCCTTGTAAACTGCTAGATCTGTGAGGAGGTGAATATTAGATGGCTCTTAATAGGTATATTTGTGTTCTTGTCAAATGAAAATGCTTTTGAGTTGAAATGCATTCTTTGTGTCATGAATTTTTAAATGAATGGCACTGGAAAATTTACATACAGCCCCAAAGTAAACTTTTCTAGAGGTTTTTTTTTTCCTCTAAGGGTTTAAATCATTGTTTATCTTCTGTGATTGGTATTAAGTATTATGTCCTAATGGAAGGAAAGGAGAGCTGTTTCACCCCCTGCAGCAGGTGTGATACTTAGCAAATGCTGCTTTCTCAAATTTTCACGTGAAGCTTGGTTCCGTGAGGTTTTGTTCATTTGCCCTTAATTTTCAAGTAACTCTTTTAATAATAAAAGTAATAACATTCATAGATAATACGAAATAACTGCTAAGATAGGAAGTTACTATATGACAAGAGTCATAATTTTAAAAGCTTTATTCCTTATAAGTTTCTTTCAGTTTGTACACATGTGCTTTTTGGAATAATATAAGAGTTGAAAAAGTTAGAAGGATATTTTCTGGAAAATGCATCCTAGGAAAAAGCTAGGCTTTGCGTTCATTTTGGGCACGGTGTGTACGTATACTTACACATGATAAGATGTACCACAGAGACATTAGGTAATTCCAGAAGTTTTAGTTTGAAGGGGCCATGGAATCTGAAGAAGAAAATCCGTGCTCCATGGAGGATCCACTGTTAGCCTAGCCCTGTGTGCGGCATCTTACAGATCTGCAGGCTGTGCGTATGTTCCGTTCACATTGCTGTGGAGACAGTAGCATAAATAAATTCCCAAGATTTTATTTGCAGAGCTTAGAATTAAGTTTGAGATTTGAACAAGGATTCTTCAACCCATTTTCAACATGGACCTTATTTTTTTGAAAGCCGGATAAAATAGGATTTGAGTCTGTATAGCCATTAAAAATGAAAATGCCTGATGCCTACCCCGTTCAAAGGTTTTAAAGATTTTAATATATATATTATAAGTTTGATCCTCAGAATCTTATGAAATAGGTAGGGCAGGTGCTTGACAGTCATTTATAAGTGGGACTGGGGTGAGTAGGTAAGAATCTGAAACTCAGGAGAGGTTGAAGGACTTACTGGCTGTAACAGGCTAGCAAACAGCAGAGCTTGAGATCATACTCCTGTTAACCAAATCTGCTGTGCTTCCTCACGCCTGTCCTACCAGTTTGTTCAAAGGGTATTTTAAAGAGCCTGAAGAAGTTAAGCAGAATATCTCAGGGTTACAGCATTTCATAAAACGGATTGTACAATACACTCTTACTTCCATATCCCATTGTCCTTTATAAACTCACTCCAGCAGGAAGCTGTGTGGTCCCAAAGGGCCTCCTGGATGAAGTATGTTAATGGTTGGATTCTAACCTAATGATACTCGAGACTCATGTCTTTAGAGCTTAATTGTCTCAGAAAAAAAACATTTTTTTTAAATACCCTGCCCTCTTCCAAGTTAATTCCTCTTTCCAGTGGATGGATCATGCCTGATCTTTTGGCTTCTGTCACTGCCTGACATTTGCATCATTCATTTTTGTTTGTATGAAAAAGAGATTTTGCTTGCCCTAAGAACATTTTTAGCATTTTTGCTCTGGGGACATCTGGAGTTTGGTGAAGTGTCCTGTGTGAGCACCTGTGGCTTTAATAGTGATTGTTATTGGGTGCTTTTTCTATAATAGAGGCACCTTTGCTTTTGTTATGACCTCTGTCATTCCCACGGCTGGCTCTGTGTAGTCCTATGTATGAGTTTGTCCTTTCTTGTCTGGTCCACCCAGGCCCAGAAGTGACTTGTTACCCCTGCCCTGAGAGCCTGCCTGAGAGGGTTGGCAGACTCTCTGGGTCCTGCTGTGAATCCCTCAAGCTTGAGAGGGATGACAGATGGTTGAGCTAAACTCAGGGCCACCCCTATATGTAATGATGAAAAATGACCAGCCTCCTGGTAGTGGAAATCAGAACCCATGCACCTTTTCATTCTGGTAAACAGAACTTTGAAACAAATGCAGAAAGGAGGAGTGGGAAGATCTTCTGTAAGCTACACGTCTGTCTTTGTTAGCACTCTTTGTGCTTACTACGCACAGGAGAGATAGTCATGTGTGTACTTTTCATCTGGTTGGTCAGGACACATAGATTGCTGAGTCTGAGAAGTAATCCTGTCTTCCCTTTTGGGTATAAATGTCTGTAAATGTCACATGTATGAGGCACAGGATGCTAGGAAGGGCGCAGAATTGCTCCCTATGCTGCTCAAGCGCCGCGGAGCCCACTGTGTGCAGAGCTCCTTCCACAGCTGTTGGCCTCTTCCCTAACCTCTGCTGACATCAGGCCCCTCCTCCACAATCCTCGAGGCCCTGGCTCTCAATGGGAGCATTGTCCTAACTCAAGGATAACCAATCTGCAGGCTAGGTTTGGTCAGTTACTGAGAACCAAAGGAAGTGAACAGTTGAGTGCAGAGCAGATGTGCAGAGTAGCTGAGTGTCAGTAACCATGGCACACAAGTGAAAGCCTTGAACTTGTGTTTCCCAGGTCCCTCTAGTGACTCAGCTCTGTTTTATGACTCCATGAAGCATGTTGGGGTCTTCCTCGTTACCACCCATAGCCTTATGGTGATACTCCATGTAAGCAGGCCGACATGAGACTCAGTCCATGGACAATAGCACATGGTGCTTACAGTGCCATCAGTCTCTGGAGTCAGTAGCTTGGCTTTAGTATCAGCTTTACTTGTTGTGAGAACTAGCTGATGAGCTCTTCGGTAAGGTCCTCAAGTTCTGTAAGCATTCATTTTCTTCCCCTGTAAAATGAGACAACCGTACATACCCCGGAATGTTGGAAGACTTAATAAATCACAGATGGAATGCTTAACATAATCCCTGGTACCTGGTTTACGTCCAAAGGATATTGTTAACTGCTGCTGTTACTATTATTACATTTATTACCATCATGACCACTCAAAGGAGACTAATGTATATATTTCCCTTTGCCAAAAACATACATAGTCCCAGGACTGTCTTTGTCCAATTCCTTACCACTGGTGTGATTGGATTTTTTTTTTACAGTGATGTTAAATGATGGAAGGCTTTCTTTGCTTCACTTGAGCCCCTTGGAATGGTGGCATTTGGCCTGATCATCATCTACACATCGGAAGCTGTTTTCGACTGCTCCTGTTTAAAAATCATCTAACCTACAAAAAGAACCCTAGAACCCCGAGATCACTGAGAAATTGCTATACCTGGGTAAAATATATTTATGTGGTATCTTCCTTAAGTATAATTTACACTTTAAATGTCTCTTTGACTTCCAATTATAGAAAGGAAAAGCAGTTTAATGACATTCCTGTGTATTTTCCCAAATGACTGTTGTAGCTCACTGAAACGTACGATCATGCCACAATCTTTTGATGGTGTGTTTTCTCATTTTTTTCTCATTTGATGACCAAGACTCTCTAGGTTCTCTTCTCCTGGTCCCTGGACCAGGAGAAGGCAAGCGGAGATGTTCTTTTATCCCTGGGCTAGTCACCCTTGGCTCAGTGCCCTTCTGCTTGTGTATAGGAAAGAGAAGTAAGAAGTAATTATTTAAAAGAACTTCCCCACTGTCTGTGCTGTGACCTCCTTCTCTGACAGCCAACTTTTTAAACAAGCATCTTAATATTTTAACAGATGGTGCTGAGATTTGTTGAAGTTGCATACACTATTCCCAGTTTGTTTCCACGTTTCTGGATTCTTTGTAATTATCTTACAATATAGGTGAAAGTGAGTTCTGATATAATCTAAACCATGGATCTTGGAAAAAGAGAAGCACTTGGTGAGGGGAACCGGGTTAATCTTGATTTACTTTCAGGGAGTTGTCCCAGAGGTGAGCTTCCTGAGATTAGTAGCAGCTAGAGTTCATTGCAGCTGTGTGCTTCTATGTGTCTGGCTATCCCTTTGCTTCCAGAAATAATTTAAGTATCGATTTCTGTTTATAAATCCCTTTGTCAATTTTATTCCCAGCCAGTTTTCTGTGAAAATCAGCTCTCCCTCCTCGATTTATTATGTGTTCATGGTCTCTGTTCATACAGTGTATACACGTGTCCAGGGATCTCGTGTAGAAGGTGGTACAGTTTTAGAAAAATACAGAGTTAGATTTTGTAAACAAACAGTATATTCTTAAGAATATGTTAACAGGGCTAAATTTAATCTAAGTGCTTTGCCATGTCAGGGTCAGTGGTGCTATTTTTCTAACATTACAGCTACTTATTACTTTTCTGCGCGGAAGGAATGCTTTCTTTTACAGCCCATTGAATAATGCTGGGCACATAACTATTTCTTAATTGCTTTATATGGTACAGCTTCATCTGCAGAGACCTCCAATTATTTGAGGTGGCATCTTCTTTCCCCTTGACGTTGAAACGGGGTGAGCCAGTGTTGTCTTTTCAGGCTCAAAAGCACTAAGAAATTTTCCTTTGTTTCTACATACCATAGAGGGTCTGTAAGTTGGCCACCCGAGGAACTGTAACAAGCTGGTCAACATACAGAGGTGGTCAATGTAAGGAACTGGGCCACTGAACTGATGGCTATGGGCGATGCATGTCCGGTCTGTGAAAATCAAACCAGTTTAACCTGAGTGAGAACAACTCATATAGGCATTCAAACAAGATGTTTGTCTGGTGCGAATGCCCCTTTAGGCATGTTTCATTTCGGAGTGCTCTGCAGTCAAAGGGTTAAGGAGGGGGTCAACTTAAGGAGGTGGATCCACTGTCTATGAGTCAGAAGAAAGTCAGGAAACATGTCTTTCTCTGTGACTTCTTCCCTAGTCCACCTTTGCTGCTGTTTCTAACATCAACTGTGCACTTTGCAGGAACTTTGCTCAGTAACGATTGTTAAGCACACATTAAGAACTTCCTGTGACTCAGGCACTGTTAAAAGACCTCCATGCATTTTTCATTCACTCCTCACAATAGCAGCACAAGTAACTACGTTGTTATTATTTTATTTTTCAGATGAGGACCCTGATATTACTCAGGTAGTAAATGGCATCATAGAACCTGGGCCAAGTCCTCAGACTCCAGCAGCCTGTTGGCTGAGATTAAATGAACAGAGTCCATCAGCAGTAGCTTCCTTCATGCCCCTGCTTCTCATTGCCTGTCTTTCCCTTATGCCTGGTCTTAATTTTGCCCTTTCCCTATTTATGGACTGAAGAGAACCAACACTCTACACATGGAGAATTAGGAATGGAATTTGGGGGGGGGGGGGGGATGTCAGATATGTGTTCTAATTAACTTGCAGGTTTCTGGTTTGTTACTCAGGGAGGATACTCTTTAGAATAACAAGCTCAAAATATCAAAAATGAGTTCCCACTAGTTAATGAGAAAGGGAAGCAGGGAAGCATTGCTGTCTAGTAGAGGGGACCTGTTTGCAGGTCAGTAAACACTGCTATTCCTGCTTTCTGTACATGGAAGAATATCAGGGGATTATTTTTTTCATCCGAGAGGAAATTTACTGTCAGAGGAGACTGAATAAATTCTCTGCAAGGGAGTGAGTAGTTCTCTTGCTTTTGTCTTTGTCTTTATAATCATCTTCTTTCCCTGTAATTATTTGACACTTCTTGTCTCAAGGGCAAATTTGGAATTCTTACCTTTCTACAGATCATAGATACCTGAGGTTCTAACCTTGGCACCTAGGATTCCCCTCCTGAGTGTTAAGCAAACTCAAATAGCAAAGGTCCTCCTAAGGAATCCTTTTTGGCCAGATGGATCAGGGATACATTTCCAAAATTAGTGCTGCACAGAGAATTCTCTCTCATGGACTAATTCTTCTCCCCCTCTCAGAGGACCATCTGTCTCCTGGGCAGAAGAAAAATAGGCATCTGTTCAGATTTGCAGGGTTGCCACCTGGACCTGTTCCTATAGTGTTTCCAAGCAGAAGGTTGGGATGTCTGTGGGCCAACCCAAAGCTTTAAGTACCAGGATCTCAAGTGAGAAATTATAGAATCAAGACGAAATAATTTGGATCTAGAACCAGGTTTTTTTAGAGCAATTCTAGACCAGGGATTGACACACTTTTTCTGTAAAAAGCCAGATAATATTTAAGGCTTTGTGGGCCATCTGATCTCTGTCACAACTATTCACCTCTTCCACCGTAGCACAAAAGCAGTCATAGGTAAGGCATAAACTAGCATTTGTGGCTATGTTTAAATAAAACTTTATTTACAAAAAATAAACATGGCCAGCAGGTCATAGTTTGTTGACCCTTGTTCTAGACCACAAGAGAAAGATATATATACATAGATATGTATATGTATACACACACACACACACACACACACACATATCCACACACATAGCTAAACACACACACACACACACACACACACACACACACATCCAGGGATTTGGACTGATGCAGGGCAGTTGACAAGGCTGGTGTTGTGAAGTCTCTGCCCTTTGGTTTTGTAGGCTTGGTTTAAGGTAGTTGTGCCTGCACCTTCACAGTGCTCACTGTTCATTCACATTTCTGGTTAGTCAGGAGCAATTTCATCCTGAACAAAGACAGCACCAAGAAGATCCCACGCTGACGCTGGGCTCCCAGCAGAACACCGTCAGCCAGAAACACCCAGTTAGACAACCTGCCTTTAAGCTGACTGTGACTAGATCAGTCCTGAGACATCGTTGCGTGTCCTGAAGAAAGTTAATCGTGCTGAATAGACTGTTCCTTTACTTCTAGATTTTGTCCTGTGTGGGCTGTAGTTCTTCAGCATGAAACTAATAACTTCCTTCTCATGGTGCTGTGGGTGGTTCAGCGTATCACAATCGCAGTGATGGATTTAGGCCCAGTAACTTTGTTCCCTTCCTCGTTTTGGCTCTGAAAAGAGACATTGAGGGGAAGAAGCTGCAGATGTGAGACACCAAAATAAACACGCTTATGACAGAACTCAAGCTTCCTGTTTCTCGGTTGGGCTCGAATTCTTTACATCCAGACTGATAGTTTCACTGTCTAGGCAAGTGAGTTAGAAATTGTTTACAAGCTAGAGTGTGAATACCAGTTAAGTGGCTCTGCATTATTTTGCATCATTTCCCCTCTTTATTCTCCACAGGGAGAGGGATAATTGTGCCCACCTGAAAGTTCTTCTGTTTTATTGCCCAATTTAAAGAAACAGTGCCCTGTTAGATATGTCCGATATTTACCTTCTTTCTTTATGATTAGGAACGTGTGGCAAGGATAGGCACTAACTTCTTTTTAGGTGTTTGAAGGGCAACATTAACACGTATGCATCACTTCTGTGACCTGATTTTCTTCGATTGGGTGAGCAAAACAGGCAACTACTTGTGCCCCACTTAAGTATCTTGGTGACAGGAATATGTGGAAACCTCAAATGCCCGCAGTACCTTCTTACTGGGGGACTCGTTTTCCCTAGGAGAACTAACTCCTAGGGAGACAGCACAAGAGTGAATGAATCCTAGTGGGATGAATATTGATTTATTTTCTCCCATCTTAGTCCTAGTATAATGAGCTATAAACTTCTATGTACCAGTTTATGGTAATGAAATTTATGTAATAGTCCCATGAAAAAGGGCACATGGAGTAGTTACTTGTAGTGCTCTTTTGTGTGTTATGTTGACTCATCAGATTCTCATACTGGAAGATGTTTGTGAAGTCCTCAAAGGCACCAGTAGCTAAAGTTGCTATCCAAGAGCAGAAGAGATAAAAGGCAGAGAGTGGAGAAAATTTTGTGAATGTACAGATTTTTTTTTTTAAGCATTTTTTTTTTTTTTCCAGAAGTAGAGGAACTTTTCTTATAATATTCTTCTTCAGAATTGGAGAAAGAATTCTGAAAAAGTGAGTAAATAATTTACACAAATAAGTTAATTTGGCAGTACTGTTTTATTATGGAAAATAGTTCATTTTCTCAAATGTGAGATTGCAAGGATTTTTCGAAAGCTTCTTAAGAGAGAATGAATAAGAAAGACAAGTAGAAAAGCATTAGCAACACAGAGTGGTGAGCATGAGTGTATCAGAGTACTGAGATAGACGAAAGGGGTACCTAACTTAGACACAGAGGCAAACCTATCTTTGTGGCAGAAATAGCATATCACCTGAGACTCAGGAAGATGAGGGAGAGTTAGGAACTACCGTATATACTTGAGTATAAGCCGAGTTTTTCAGCACAAAATCTGTGCCAAAAAACCCGAACTCCGCACAAATTTTGTGCCAAAAAAACTCGGCTTATACTCGAGTATATACAGTAAGTAAAAAGCAGGGAGGGGCATGCTGTGTTCAGAGGGGGGCTGTGCAAGGGTCCAAAGGCGAGAAAGAATATATGCATGTTTACAAACCTTATAAACCATTTTGAAATGATTAGGCTTTCTTGTCCAGCACCAGTGAGATACTTTGAAGGTTCCAAGTAGAGGAATGCTGCAATTAAATTCGATAATTTGGGGGGAAATGTGAGTGGTAAATTAGGAGAAGGGTAAGATTGAAATCACGGAAATCACTTACATGATTGCTGGAAAGTGAAGGGAAGAGGATTGTATCCACTTCTAAAACCTGTTCAATTAGAATTAGTGGCCAGACATATGTCAAAATTACACTCAGAATCAGAGCAAAGGAGTGTTGGATGAAGGTGAGATTTCTGACTTGGTTTTGCTGCACGTTCAGTTGCTCAACTTTTTAGATGTGATAATGGAGAAGAGACCAGATGAGGGAGAGGAGGTGAGTTCCTGCAACATTATCAAAGCCACTGTAGCTGTTTTGGAAGAAGGCTAAGTTGTATGTCATGGGTGTGTCGTACATAGAGAGGGGTGGGGATTGGGACCAAATTACAGGGGTCCATGAACACCCAGTGCAAGGCCATGTTCACAGATGAGGATGGTGATGTAGTTGAGCTGTACTTGAAGGAGAACTTGAGAGATGGAAGAGGACTAGGAGACTAGTTTTGTGGTCTGCCAAGTGAGAAGACAGGAAAATGACTTACGGGCATGGAAGTAAGCGGTTTGCAAGAAAACCCTGGGGTAGATTTTGTATAATTGGTGGTGATGTGGAAGAGTTTATTTTATTTCCAAAGCATGTCTCACATGACTGGCCCAATCCTGCCTTTCTGGTTTTATCTTATACAGTTCATTTCACATACTTACAGCTCACCTTACCTGGATGTTTGCTATTTTACAAATGTGAGCTTCATTTCTTCATTTTTTATGACCCCCCCGCCCCGACATTTTTGCTTCATCTTAAATGTCCTTTTCACACTTCACAAACTCTGATTAACCTGAAAGGGGAAAGTAGGATTTCAATAAGAAAAATGAAGCTTTTTTTTCTTCTCAAGCTTCACTTTAAATGCCACTTTCTACATCCCCCCCCCCCCCCCAAATCTGCTGTAGTACTGGTACCGTGGTTCACACAACTGGCTCCACTTAGTTTTACATTTATTGACAGCATAGGTCTTGATTTAATGACGCCTGCTTTCCTCATTATACTTATTAGTTTCTCAGTAAAAATGTTCACATACTTACTCAAATCTACTAGGATGAAAATGCATCTGTGCCCTGTCACTTCTTGGCCCTGTTACTTGGTGTAAGTTAGTTCATATCTTTGAGCCTCAGGTTTATCTTTTATAAAATGAACATCATAAAACTTACCTTACAGATTTGTTGTGATGGGTAGGTTAGATAATACATATCCAGTGCTTGGTATAGTGTTTGGCAGATGAAAGTTGCCATTGTTGAAAGCAACTGATAGCATTACAAGGAGCCCTTCGTATAATGATTTCTTGTAAATAAAAAAGGACATCTATACTAATGGATATCTCAAGAGCATGTAAATGATAGGACATGTGGATGATGGATTCTAATAATGTCCCTCTACTCTGGATGAGATGGCAGCTATCTGAGACTTACCAAGAGGAAACTTATGGAAAAGAGAGCCACAACCATCATAAACCAAACCATTAAAAGATACGAAAAATCCTGTCCCCACATCTCAGACAATCACCTGGTTCTGAATCACCAAGCACCTCGGTTTCTTCCTTCCCATCTTGAAATGTCAAAGTCACTTAGAAAACTCAGAGGTTTCCTAGGTGCCCCAAGGTAGGAAATCTGATGATAAATGAGTTCAATTGTATTTGTTTCGGTGTTAACAGTTTAACAGTATCTGTTTCTCATATTTATTCATAGCTATGCTGACTTGTAAAGCTGTAAGATTTTATTTTACTTTTTGTTATATAGAGGCGATTAGACTTTTTTCAGGTTTCACCTATATATTTCACTACACAGGTGAACTTTACCCTACTGAAAAAATAATAGACTAGTCAGCTTAGGACCCAGATTATAAAACACCTTTTTTCTTCTGCCCACACAGAGGACAAACTCATGTGTGAGCTGAGTCTAGTTGTTATTTTTTCATCTTCCCCATAGATGTTTTTATATGGCTCACAGTCTGTAGATGCTTTCCACATTTGGAAAGTTCAGCATCTAATACAATCATCTTGAAGTGAAGTCTGTTTGTGTTTTTAATCCACACAGGCGGTTTCCCATTAGAATGAAGCTTTCACAGTTGAGTACCACTGATCTCTTGTGTTCTTGAAAACGATTGGTGATTAAAATCACCCCTTTTGCGAGCAGCTGCCCACTGTTGCTCTCCACAGAGAATAATATACTACCATAGGCAGAAATATTAAGGTATCACTTAGAATATGGGAATTTCAACCACTTCATGTGGCTGAGGCCCAGGGGCCTTTTCAGCCCCAACGCTAGTTATCTTAAAATTGGTAATGTGGTCCAGCATGACTCCTGTGCTCTGCTGGGCTCCACTGCCTCCTGCGGTGTGGTGTGAAACTTAACTGTAATTTGTTGTGACTGATCCCTAATGCAAGTGTTAACAGTGGCTACTTGCCACGAGTAGGAGAGTCAGAGTAAGTGTTGTTTATCCAGACAAGAAGTGATACCAAAATGAGACTGGAGCTGTGATTCTAATTTGCACCTCCATTTCATTTGCCCAGAGGAACTACTTTTTTTTTTTTCATTATTTCTGAACATATACAGTGACAGGAGAAGGCCGACCAAAAGCACTGTTAACAGAGGTGGCAGTCCCAGGTCTGTGCAGTCCCTCGTTTGGTTCATTCATACTTTCATCACATCACCTTGTGTTTTGGAGGAAAGGCCCTTACCAATTAGGAAATGATAATGCCAAAGAGCATTTTGAAATGTATTCATTGTCTTGTACCTTTTCTATATTGTAATATTGTATTTTACATTGTACTATATAAAATATTCTTATGATAGAAAGGTAGGGAATGTGTGTATCAGAGAGAGAGAGCAAGGAGAGATCGTAAAATATTTCTGACACTTTTACGTTTCCAGTGATTCCAAGGTTTATTCCATGGAACACTAGCCCTGAAAAGGTTGCATTTCATGAAAAGGAATTCCATAAGAAAAAGTTTTAAAGAGTCGTAGAACATGTCAGAATATTAAAGTCTCAGAGATATTCTGTAGAAAAGTAACCTATTTGATTATTTTTTTAACTCCACATCCTTATTTGCTTGTAGAAAACTTTTTTTACAAGTTAATTTATAATGAATGAGCACTTTTGAAAATGCCAGCCTATTCTGATTGTTAGAATAGACATTTCTGTCTTGGGCAGTGCCTGTAGCTCAAAGGACTAGGGCACCGGGCCCGGCCAAAAACTGCAAAAAATAAATAAATAAATAAATAAAATAGAATAGACATTTCTTGCTACCTCATCCAGCTTTTGTGGCCCCATGTTTTTACATAGACCAACAGTATATTTGGTGTCTGAACAAGGTGCAGCAGCTTTTCAATAAGAATATTCATGACATGGTCATTATTTTTTATTGCTGCAATCGACTTTAAACAGCTCTATCCTAAAGAAAACCAAAGTGTAAGTTCAGGGAATAAAGTATATTTGGAATCAAGCTGAGACCATTGTATTTTGCACTCACGTAATTGAAGAGAGAGGAGGAAGTCCTGCTAGAAACCTAATCTTAGCAGCTGTGGGAGTTTTCACCAGTCAAATGCTGAGGGTTGCTTTTACCTGTAGTCTTACCCATTAGAAAGCCATGTTGGAGGTTTGCAGGCAAATTGAGACATTTCTTCATTTTCAGCACTTACCATGTATTGTGGAAATAAAGCTTTAGGAGATGCATGATCAATTAATGCCCTTCTTCCCTTTGTGACTTTTTAGAAATACCTCACAGGCGTGTGCTTTGAATCGAGTAGAGTATTGTATGAAAAGAACTGCAGTGCCAACTGAACTGCATTACCTTGTGGGAACTAGAAAATGCCTTTCTAATGAATCCAAAGCAGCTCTGGCCTCGCTGGCCAGCACGTGATCCCTTCAGAACATGACTCACATAATTGGTTTTCACATGACAGACATACCACCCCACCATTATATCAGAGCT
Organism: Loris lydekkerianus; assembly: GCA_963574355.1. Classification (NCBI taxonomy): domain Eukaryota; kingdom Metazoa; phylum Chordata; class Mammalia; order Primates; family Lorisidae; genus Loris; species Loris lydekkerianus. The sequence continues at coordinate 7,936 of CAUYPK010072556.1, read as the reverse complement.
AAAAAATAAACAGCCTACGTGGGGATGTCTAGACCTAGGGAAGAATAATGCCTGCAGTTTAGCTCTGGTTGCTCTTTTGAAGTTTACACCTCAAGGTGCTGCTTGGTGAAGAGAATTATATTCAAAGGGAAATGGCCCAGATGTAAGTCACTGTTAAATCAAGGATTTTTCTCAAGAGATCTTGGGAAGGCATTACCACTTATAGTCTCGTTTGCCTGTGTGAATAGAGAATTGGGCAAGTATAAAAATAAATGCCTTGTTTTTCCAAAACTTGAAATTCACGTTGGAGAAGGGAAAGAAAGGATCAAGCCTCTCTCAGTTAAGCAGGAATGAAGGATCCTCTTACTTGAGAAAAAAATTGTTGTACAAGAAGCGAACACATTTCACGCTGTAGTCACATTTTGTGTGTATATGAACAGAATACTATACCAGGCATATGTAGCCCAAAGACCGTTTAGGGCCTATGCTTTACCCCGGGATAGAGCAGTTTATAGAAAAGGAAGATTTCCCAGGACCCAGTTCCCTGACTTGCTGCCAGGTTTCAGATCACTGTGCCTGGCCTTGTTTGGGGACTTTGAGGAATGCGGTGACAGATTCACATAACTAGTGCTGGCAGGTTGTTTTATTGTCAGTTAAGTTGTATCGGGCACTAAGACCAGATTGTCCTACCTAAATTACAGATGTTCTTCCTGTTGGAGTTCGTGAAGCAGAAAGAGAATCAGAGGATAAGTCGGCCCGCAACAGCAAGAAGCTCATCAGCTTGACGACTAAGTGACCACAAACAAATCAGTAAATCCCTGTCCTACCGTCACTTGACTCTGGGTGTTGCAGGGGAAGGGTGAGGTCTTCTCACGGCCCATGTGAGCAAAAGGAAGCAGGCCCTGCCAGAAGTAGAGATGGGCATTAGAGCAAAAGCAGTTTTTACTGGAGAAAGGTGAAATTAAGCTGGTACACTCTCAAATTCTACAGTCCAACGAAAGAATCTTCTTGTTAAAGTTTGTACCCATGAATTTTTATGTGTGCCACTGATCCACCATGGTGACCTAGGGTTATTCTGATTTAGAAGCCACTGAGTAAGGAGGAAATGGGATGGAGAAGTGAATTCAGCAACGTGTACTATGTACTATAAAAGCCAGAACTGGAGGTAGCCAGAACTTAGAGCTATGCGTAGCCTGGTTGTGGGAGAAACAGTCTCACTGTGAATTACAAGGCTGGTAACTTAACTGTTAACTGCAACAGTTAACTCCAGTAGTGACACACAGCCACTTGTGAGAGTAAGCTCCCGTCTCACTGATGAGGCTACAGCACAAGAACAGCCTGCAGATGGCAAGGACTTCTCAGTAGTGTAGGGACCAGGCATCTCCTTATGCAGGACATTGATCGTCATACCAGGATCATCCTGTCCATACGGAGGTCATTTTCTAATACAGCAGATGGAAGGCCCACGGAAGAGGGCAGAGGAAAGTAAATTCTGGGCTGTTTTTAATTCTGCAACACTGATGCAAAGCGTATGTTGTGATAGGCTCTGCCCCAGGCCTTGAGGATGCACTGAGTGGCAGCCTCGTGACGCCCTCTCCAGTGGGAGAAGGCAGCACCCATAAGTAAATAACTAAAATATAATCATTACAGATTTGATAAATATTTTGAAGCGTGAAGGGAACACACAAAGGAGGCAAGATAGAGAATCCTAGGCAGAAAGCTGAGAGGAAGCTGTATTTCAAAGACTATCAGGAGAGATTTAAGCTGAGAATTGTACGAGGAGGTGACAGCAAAGTGACCAACATTCATGAGAAAGGAAACATGCAAAGGCCCTAATGTGGAGAGAACAGCCTGTATTTAAGGAAGTAACAAAAAACAATGTAAGAATTCATGGTTATATTAGAGTTCTACAGAGAAATAAAACCAATAGGGTGTATTGTGTGTGTGTCAAAGGATTTGTTACAAGGAATCAGCTTACACGATCACAGAGGAGAGCAAGTGTTAAGATCTGTAGGGTGAGTCAGTGAACTGGAGACTCAGGAGGGCTGATGGTACAGTGACAGTTTGAGTCCTGAGAGCTGACCCCGGTTTTCCGATCCAGAGGCTGGCAGTCTTGAGACCCAGAAAGAGCCAGTGTTTCAGTTTGAGTCCCAAGGCAGGAGAAAGTCAATGTCTGACTTAAAAGGCAATCAGGCAGGAGGAGTTTACTCTTGCTCACTGGAGGTCTTTTTGTTCTTTTCAGGGCTTCCCCCCATCAGCCAGTTCACCTTAGGGAGAGAGTGATGATTGATTTCATGTGTGAACTTGACTGTGCTAAGGGAGGCCCAGAGATCTGGTTAAACATTATTTCTGGGTGTGTCTGTGAGGGTGTTTCTGGAGGATATCAGCACTGTAACGGTGGACTGAGAAAGCAGGTTGTCCTTCCCCAGGTGGGTAGGCATCGTCCAATCCATTGATGGCCTACATAGAACAAGATGGCAAAAGACATTGGTCTTCTCCTGCCCCTAGACTGTCACTTAGACCATCAGCATTTCTAGCTCTCAGGTTTTCAGCTGTAATTCACACTACCAAATTCCTTAGTCTTCAGCTTACAGATGGCAGATTGTAAACATGTGAGCCAGTTCCTCTTAATAAATCTCTCTGTAGATGTAGATATCCTGGATGCAGCTCCATGTTGCTGCTTCTCTTTCTCTGGAGAACCCTGAATAACAGAAGCAGTCTGCTTTCCTCAGCCTACTGATTGAGATGTTAATCTCATGGAGAAACACCCCTGCCAGACACACTTAGAATCATGTTTGATCAGATATTTAGGCGTCCTGTAGCATAGACAAGTTGACACACAAAATAAACTATCATATAGAGCAGCAGTTCTCAACCTGTGGGTCACGACCCACAGGAACTGTACTAAAGGGCTGCGGCATTAGGAAGGTTGAGAACCACAGATGCAGAGTCAAAGACAATGGGAGAAGGACAAAGTTGGAGAGAGAGGCTTCTTCCATGAGAAGTAAGTGGTCTATTCTGATTGTATTAGGGAACTGTTGGAGGAACTGGAATAATGAGGGACTTGGTCCCTCTTCCTTTTGAGGCCAATCACTCTTCGTCCTGGGTGGTAACTCCTGTGAAGGTAAGAGAGACGTGTACAGGGTGAGGGGTGAGGTGGAGGCCCTGGGAGAGATGATGGGAGTGGAGACAATGTCTTGGAGAAATACTTTGGAGGATTGGTTTTGGAGAAGGGAAAGGACAAATCAAGTACGGCCATGCTTAGGCAGAGAGGCTCTGCACTTTGCATTTTCTGTGGCATGATGCTGAATGTGACCATCGTCTCATTCTCTCAAGTCAGGAACCAGCAACTTACTGCATGGCCTGGTAATGAAGAATCATCTTTGTTTTTCAGCGGTTGAGAAAAATCAAAAGGAGAATATCCTGTGACCTGCAAAAATTACATGAAATTCAAATTTCAACATCCATAAATAGTTTTATGGGAACACAGCCACGCTCACTCGTTTATATATTTTCCATAGCTGCTTTTGCCCTAGAACGGCAGAGTTGAGTAGTTGCAACAGAAACCATATGGCTTGCAAACCTAAAATACTTACTATCTGGCTCTTTACCAAAAAGGTTTGCCGACCCCTGTGCTTATTAAGTGTTTATTCAGCAGTCTCTGGAGAAACATGCTGGTGTTTGCATGTCCAGCTCACCTGACCCTTGCATACTTCCTGGCAGGGACATTATACCAAACGTGAATTTTTCTGTCTTTCCTGTCTGTAGACTGAAGAAAGCCAACGTTAAAGGAGCACTTTATTTGCCAGGATTAAGGTCTTGACCTTTTCCAACAGCCAATTAAGGCGTTCTCTGACATTGGAAAGGTGGTAGTGGTAATCAGTAATGACCATGAACAAGCTGCCTGCTGACAGGTTTCATCTGTCCTTTAAGGGATCAGCTGGGGATCGTTGGAGGGAAAACAATCTGGAGGGCTTTGGCTCCCTAAGAGTGGAGGGGCCGAGTGTCACGGGGGAGGGAGGAGAGGTACTGATGGCAGCCCAGACCTAACACTTTCGTCTTTCCAATCCTCCAGGGTTTGTCTTCTGGCTCAATTCAGCAATTCCGGCCCCGAGAATTGGAATTCTGTGTCAGGCATCCAGCTTCTGGCTGTGTAGGGGACTGGAGGTCATGCTCTTGATCACCTTTTGGTGTGGCCAAGTTTTTCTACAAAAAGAAGCCCATCAACAGGTATCTTTCAGTGGTGACTGACTGACCAAAACCAAAGTGAAACCCACCCAACTTGCTTTATAGTTGCAAATGGATCATTCCTAAATCCATTGAGGCTCTCTGCCCATGTGGTTAATATTCTCTGATAGGTATACATTTCATATTTGAAGTTTTTTCATTTTAGGAAAACAACGTGAACCTTGCTGGTTGGGCACAATTTCCTACAACTGACATTGTTTGAGATTTACTTTGTTGGAATATATTTTGACAAACATAAAATACAACCTCACAATTTAAAATCACAAAAGCATAGAAGGGCTTTTGGTGGATGTTCTCAGCCTGACTCTGTTACGTTTATTAAGGATTCAGGGAGTTGAGGGGGTTGTGTATGATGGCGCCTGCTCAGTGAGATGCTGAAGGCAGCCACAACTGCTTGCCGAGACCCTCAGGGTGTGCCATGCTGCCCTGGCTCACTCTGTGTTCTAGAAGAGCTTTCCAGGGCTCTGTGATATGCAGGCTCTACTGATTTACCTTCAGTGACATGAGAGTGAGAGTCCTGCCTGTCAGAGAAATAGCATAGCTTTTGATGGCTGAGATGGGGAAAGGAGGACCCCAGTTTCACTTTGGAAGCCAGAAATGGGAGGTTTCCCAGTGCACAGTGCCTGACGCTGGCGTGTGTGAACAAAGATTCTCTCTTGGGCTTGGTGAAATTTCTAGAGCAGAGTCACGTCTTCAGTAAAGAGTATTTAATGTTTTTTTCTCATCTTTGTTTATTTTCCATTTCCATCTTCTTGACCTGACGTTCCATTTCGCCTTTGGATAAATCTGAAAATAATACTGAAAGGAAGCATTCTTAAAAAATGGAGGAAAAAATTCTGCTGTTCCAGCATTATTTTTTCATACTATGCTAATCATTTTTGAATACATTGTACAGATGGTAGGTTGTATTTTTGCGGAGGGTTTTTTTTTTCAAGCCAAGTTCATAGACATGATCTTGAATTTGTAATGCTGTAATTCCTAAGTGTCTTTTTTGGCTGTCAAAATAGTGCTGTCTTTAAAAAGTACAATGTAGCTACTCAGGGTAAAGCTGATTATTTCTGCTTTCTTTCTTTATAAAGAGTATTTTCTCTTATTACAAAAGTAACACATACTTATTATAGAAAATTGGAAAAAGGAGAAAACTAAAAAGAAGGACAATACATTGGTTTAAGTACCACCCTCAAAAATAGCTACTCTTTTTCTCGTCCCCAGCCCCATTTAGTTTTGTTTCTACTATGAGCAACATGATATAATTTATTCAGTTGCATTTTTACTGTCTGTGTGTTAGCTATGCAGGGAAGGAAAAATTAGTAGAGGGCTTAATTGTGTGTTCTGCATATGGTAGACCAAAAGATCATGGGTTTGGGGGACATAGCAACCTGGATTTTAACTTTGGCGTTAGAGTTAAGTTGGTATGTTCTTGGAAAGTCAACTTGCCTGCGTGTTAACTGTAAAATAGGATAGAAGAGCCTCAGGCAGAGCCTGGCTGCTGTTGAGAGAGCAGATGGTGAGGCTGGCTCTCACCCCCTGAGTGCCTGGTAGGACACGTACAGGCCTGGTACCAGGGCAAACTTTATTATAAAGGCCACGTAGTTAATATTTCAGGCTTCATGAACCAAGAGGCAAAATCAAAGGTTATAAGGTAGGTACCTATATGATCATTTAAATGTAACATTTAAGAATATGAAAAGAAATCATTCTTAGGTCACAGGCCATACAAAACAGGCAGAGGGCCAGATTTGGCCACCTCATGTGATAGGGAGTTTTTGCATATTACTTGTAATCCTGATTTCCCTTGAGACCTTCAGTAAACTTCTAGTAAATGGTAGAATCCATATTCAAAGTGAGGCTGTCTGAGCTAGGAGTCTGTGTCACCCCTGCACTCTCCCGCCTGAAGGTAGGTCTATTTTACAAAATTAATGTAGCCTCTAGGACCCTGTTTCTCTCGTTCTGCGTCCTCCGCTTTCCCCCTCAACACTGTCCTTGTGCTTGAATCAGCCAAGGTGTTCAAGGTTCAAAACCTCAGGGATTTTTCATTTGCTAATCTGTCTCTGCAGAATGTCCTTCCCTGGTTGTGTGGATGACTCATTTGGAGAACGCAGCCCGAAGTGCCTGTCCTGTGCCTTAGGAGTTCTGTCATATCATCCTTTATTCCCCCCGTGCTGCAGAGGTACTGGGTTGTCTCTGTTTATATATTTTTGTGCTTCTGCTCCATGGAATAGATACTGCAAAAGGCAGGATCAGGACTTTGTCTTTTTCACTGATGCATTCCCAGATCCAGAATGGTGTCTGGAACATAATTGGTGCTCAGTAAGTATTTGATAGATGTTTTAGGGTTTGTCATGCTGCTAAATATTCTTACTTCTTAGAGATCAGCTTAAATTTTCAGTATAGGCTTTCCTGACCCCAAATCCAGGTAGGTCTTTTCTGGTATCCCCATTATTTTCTTTTGTGGCTATAAAAACTGACTATTGTTAGGTAAGCTCAGCACCTGAGGAGGAGAGTCAGTGCCTCTTATGTGGGGGGAGGTATGAGGCATGAGCCTCAGGAACCCTGCGTGAGGCAGAACCCTGCGTGAGGCAGAATCTCATCTGCAGGGAGGGAAGGAAGGTCACTTTAGGGGCAAGCAAGGCTGGCACAGTCAGTACCCGACTCCAGGTGTGGTAGGAACCGAAGGTCATGCTTATGAATCCTTAGTGTGCTTGAGAGACACCTGGGATCTTGTGTAAAATCTGATTTAAATAATCTGGGGTGGGGCCAAGATTCTGAATTTCTAACCTACTTTTGGGTGCTGTTGAAAGCTGCTGGTCAACAGACCACACTTCAGTAATAAAGGCCTGCTTCAGGGCTTCTCAGCCTTGGCGGCCAAGTGTTGACATTTTGGACCAAGTCTTTCTTTGTTGTCAGGAACTGTCATGGGCATTGTCGGGTGTCTAACAACATCCTTGCCCTTTACCTACTAGATGCCACTAGCATTTCCCAATTGGGACACACAGATGTGTCTTCAGATGTTGCCAAATGTCTCATGAGGAGCAAAAGTTTCCTTCCGTTGAGAGCCTCTGGCGTAGATCCTTTCCCTTAGTTTGCTTCTCAACCCTTTCTTGGAATCTCTGAGCCAGTGAGTTTCCCTTTTGCCTGAGATAGTTTCGTAGGATAATTATGAACTCACAAGTGAATCCTACAGCTCACATAGGATAAGCACATAGTTATCTTTGTGCTTTCATATACATTTCTGGTGCTCTACCAAGGCCTGGAAATGAACATTCCAGGAATCTTCATTTTCATACCGAGCATGGAGTCCAGGCTGAGAGGTAGTTGGTAAAGGCTGATTGCGTGATGTTCTAGAAGGGATGAGGTATACATGCTTTCCCTCTGTTTTGAGCTCTATACTCTCTTTTAAAAATATTTAAGTATGGTATATATACACCCAGAAGTGCACGTATGTATATGTATATGGCTGAATGAATTTTCACATTCTGGACAGTCCCATGTCACAGACCCCAGGACAGGAGCAACACCTGACTACTACACTGGAGTTTCCCTGTGCCCTCTTCTACTCCATTATCTTTTTTTTTTTTTTTTTTTTTTTTTTTGCATTTTTTGGGTGGGGGGGGTTTTTAACCCCCCATTTGTGGCATTTGGGGCCCCCGCCCAACCCCTTTGAGCCACAGGCGCCCACCACCATTATCTTTAAAAGCTTTTATTTTAA